>BHDV01012210.1:52665-99968 GCA_005406045.1 Adoxophyes honmai
ATATAAAAAGCGAATTTGTGGTGAAATGCCGAAACACCCCTCGAGTTTTTATTCATGTTCTTTGGCATAGTAACGAAACCAGTAAATAATTATCACTTTTTTTGAACAAATCTCACTACGGAAATTAGTAGGTTTTGTCAATTTTCAGCATTTTGGCGGCCCTTTTCTCCTAACAGATTGAGTTTGGGCAGCTAAAAAAAAAATTAGTCCGTTATTTTAGACTACTCTATAACATATATCAAAATGAATCAAATCGGAGGTGGACAGTTGGGTACCCTTCCTTGTAAGTGTAAGACCAAATGTTTCTTAGACAAATTTTATCCTAAACTTTAGTCCTACCGATTTGAATAATAAACGACCAAATTTTTATTTTTTTATTTTTTAGTTGGTTCGATTCCCGGTGGAGACAAGCAACATTTTAAAAATCTTTTAATGCAGTTTTGTTTCTTTCTAAAAATGAAGGAATGTTTCCTTTCAGCAAAATGAGCTAACTGAAAGATTAAGAGTAGTTTCCCTCCAGGGCCCATTGAAACTTTCCACCCTGTATAACATTTTTTACAGCTTATAAAATAGGGACTGATGTTGTTAGTATTGTGTGTTGTCTTTTGACAATATTAGTGAATGAGGTAGCGAAAATGTGGGTAGTTGTGAACCGCTGCTAGTTGTGTAGAGCAATCGCGTGGAAAGAGCGGCGGCGCGTAATGTGTGTCTATCCGCTGCCGTGGCGCCTAGTTCCAGGTGGTTCACGAATTGGCCCGAAACATGTCGAGCTAATCTCGATATGAAAACGTGAGTAGATCCGTTTTATTTCACTATAAGCATATAAAGTGTCGTAGGCTTTCAAATCAACCTCACTAATTATTATTGTAACAAAAGGTTGGCTGGCAGAGATCCCTTTTTGGATAAGTCCGCCTTTGTATTTTGTACTTTTGTTTGCGACCAGCTTTCCGCCCGCGGTTTCGCCCGCGTGGAATTTGGTTATATTGCGGTATAAAGCGAACATTCCCTCGGGAACATCAATTTTTTTCCGGGATAAAAAATACCCTATTATTTAATCCGGACTTCTAACTTCACGTCTGCATAATTTCAAAGCAATCGGTTCAGTAGTTACGGCGTCAAAGCGGAACAAACAAACAAACAAACTCACTTTCCGATTTATAATATTAATAAAGAAGTAAGGATTTATTTGATCATATAAATATTTTTAGTATTTTTTTTTTTACTTTTTAAAAATGCGATGCATCTAATGCGCCCCAGACTAACCAAGTCAAGTTAAACCCAGTGAAGTTAACGAAGGCTTCTAACCAAGGTGGCGAAGAAGAAACTGGCAAGAACGAACCAGTCGCCCTCGCCGCCGCCGCCGCGCTTCGACTGCCCGGTCTGCGACCAGCCGTTCCGCACGCTGCAACTGTTGCAGCAACACGTTGACAACTGCTTACTGTGAACTAGACTAGTCGAATAATGTAGGCCAATTTTAAACATAGAACTACCTTGAAACTGTGAAATAAACCGGATACGCTCTCGATAGCTGGGATTAGCTCGACACGTTTCAAGCCAATCCGCGACCCATCCTTGGAAGCAGCGCATTTTATTTCACTTCTCTATTTCTTCCGTGGATGTCGTAAAAGGCGACTAAGGAAATAGGTTTTGGTACGTTTTAGGCGACAGGATAGCAACCTGTCACTATTATACTACCTTTTCCATTGTTTTCAAACCGAAAATGATGCTAGAAGTGGCTGCGTAGCGTGAAATGGTCATAATCATGGTTTTGTCTATTTCACGTTTCATGTCCTCTGCCTACCCCATTTGGGAACATAAGCGTGATTTATATGTGAAAGGTTGGCTGGCAGAGATTCCTTTTGGGATAAGTCCGCCTTTGTAATTTTATTTTCGACTTGTCCGATTTTTTTTAATGCATCTAATGTGGCTCAGTTTAATCAAGTCAAGTTAAACCCAGTGAAGTTAAACGAAGGCTTCTAACCAAGGTGGCGAAGAAGAAACTGGCAAGAACGAACCAGTCGCCCTCGCCGCCGCCGCCGCGCTTCGACTGCCCGGTCTGCGACCAGCGGTTCCGCACGCTGCAACTGTTGCAGCAACACGTTGACAACTGCTTACTGTGAACTAGACTAGTCGAACAACGTAGGTCAATTTTCTAAGCAATTCTATGAATAAGGACTTGTAAGGGACTATGGGAGCCGGCCACAGCCACAAACGCCACGAGAAGCTAGACGCAGCTACGAAAGTTGAAGCGCGACAGCCACTTATTTAGTTCAGACAGCCGTTTACAGCCCATTCCTACCACGTCGGGCGCCGGCACGATTTTTAATCGGGTCTCGGCGCCTCTGTTCACACTGGCCGGCTGTCGGCCCGATTTTTAATCGGTGTCGGGGCCTCTATTCACACCAGTCGGCTGCCGGCCACGACAGTGTGAATGCGCGAAAGCGACGCGTGATAGGTATAGGGGGTGAGGCGCGAGCGGGGTCGGCCCGACATACGATTTGGTGTGAACAGCGCGCCCGGCACGATTTTTTATCGGCGTGCGGGCTCGCTGAACGCCCGACATTATATGTCGGATCCGATTGTCGAGCGTGTTTAGGTATACAGCTCCATATAAAATGTACTGCGGCTACGACACCCGATTAATAATCGGGCCGACGCCGTGTGAACGGGCTCTTAGTGGCCGGTGTGGGCGCGAGAAGCGAGCTGTGACGATTGTAGCGTGTGGCGGCGTCAAACATTTGCGGCGAGTCCATATAAAATGTATTAAACCTACAGGAAACATGCCGGTGGCGGCGTTTTATGGCTGTGGCTGGTGCACGAGCCCATAGGCGACAGGCTAGCAAACTGTCACTTGTACCTCTTTATCTACCTTAAAACCTAAAAATATGTAAAGGCGGCTATGAAACGTGGAGTCATGGTTTAGTCTATGTATCGTTTCGTGAGCTCTGCCTATCCAATTTGGGTGTACAGGCGTGATGTGACACTTGAACGACCGCTTTAAAATATTGATTCGCACTGCAACATTCATTTGATACAGCAACTGTTGCAGCAACACTCAGTTTACTGTGAAACTAGACTACTTGTCGAAGAATGTAAGTGAACGTAAATAATTCTATGAATAGACATTTTTTCGAGCCTCTTAAACGACTGTTTGTAACATTCGATTGTCTTGCAACGTACATTTGATGATGCAACTGTTGCAGTAACATATACTGTGTCTAAGATAGTAGATCAACATTTTCTGCGCAATCACCTAATAAAAAAAAGTCTAAGACAATCTTCCGCCACTCTCATACGCTACAAACAAATAATGCAACTGTTTCCTTTTTGCTTAGATAATAATATATTTTTATACTTTTATTTCGCAGGAAATCACTCTGTGCTATATTCATTTACGATGCATTTGTTTCGCATTTGTGATGATATATTTAAATTATAAATAAATCTTAGTTACCTGTTTACATTTTTATTTTAATTTAGCTGTATTTTATAAATATTTTATACTTTTAAGTTGACTTTATAATGGTGAGAAACATTATTTTATTCTTTGGTTTGCTTTGTTTAGAATAACCGGAGTCTAACAATTTTTTAATAAACAGATTTTCGCAGTAACAGACTTTCTTTTCCGTTTTCTTTCCTAACAGACCTATTTGAATACTAACAACAAAATGTTTGTACCTACGCGCGACTTAATACCTATTTTGTAGCAATTTATTACCAGTGTGCGTACTTTTTCCAGCATTTCTGTGCAGTGCTAGGGTTGTCAGTAGTTTCCAAATTTTTTTTATCGACAAAAATAATATTACATATATTTTAACGTCAATGATGTTATATACGTCGTTAGCCCTAGATCGTTGTCGTATGTCATTTGACGTCATTGCACCAGGAATGCTGGAAAAAGTACCATCACTGATTATTAGTGTTTTGAACTTGACATGCTTGTGAGTGCTGATATTTTTATTCGCTAGTACTAACACAATTACTCTACTAGAGTGCAAGTGAAAACTCATTTTATACCTTAAAATGTGTATATCATGTACTATTTGTTACATTGTGGGCATTTTTATAAAAAGTCGCACAGTTTTTTTCTTTCTCAATTTGGATTAAAAGTTGGTTTTTCTTAAAATCAAGAACATAATCGGTATCAGTATTTAAAAAAATTACTGCGCTTACTCCTTCCACTGTTGCCGAGCGATCTTGACTCACCGCGCGACCTGTATGAAAAAACTTTTTTATATACATATACATGTATATGTACCTACATCACGCCAGTACCGAACAAGGCAAAGCCTGTACTATTGTTACTAGGCAACTGATAACAAACATTCAAGTTCACACAGATATCTGCCCCGATCGGGAATCGAACCAGGGATCTCAAGTTTCTGGGCTATCCGGCCGTCCTAAATCTTAGATTGCACCTGTTCTGTTACTTAACTCACGCGTCTGTAACCGGCTTAGCACAGCAAGGCGCGAGTAGAGATACGCGCGAGATAGACTATACCTGTCACTGTCTAACTAGACACGGCAGAAAGTGACAGGTAGGCTATCCAGCGCGCGTGTTTGCAGTACTAAGCCTACTACTGTAGCAGCACGCTAATTTTTATCCATACACAAAGACAATTGAATCGCTCTAACCAAGTGTGAATGAGACAAATGCTTTTTACGTTTAAAACGGGGGTGAACGTTAGTACGCTAAAGTGGCAGTTATACTGAGTCGCCGTATGCTACATGCCGCATGCGACATCTGTTACAGCCTGACTAGGTGAATTGAGCGATGTTCAGAAATCGTGAGGCGACCACATAAGCTGAAAGACTTAGTGTGATTGTTGCTTTATGCCCCTGAGATCTGTTTTAGATGTAGCCTGTGCATGTGAGTGTAAAGCACCCTTTAAAACTTAAACATAATTGTTTTTTTTTCGCCAGGTCTACAAATGTCCGAAGTGCATGAGGTTCTCGAGCGAGCAGTACAAAGCTATGGAGGACCACTTCGATTTTTGCTTGGACGACTTCTAAACGCCTAGCAGTAAGTCCCTTTCTAACTTTAAGACTTTGTATGACATCATCCCTGTCTTTCACTAGGTTGTTTAGTGTATAAATAGACCATAGTTGAAATTGTTGACGAAATTCGGATGTTTGGATGTTTTTTTTCCATAAGTAAACTTTTCTGTAATGTGGGCGCGTTGTTTCGTTGGCGACATGGGTTTTTTTTTTACTGTACTCCTAGTGTCATCAATACGATCAAAACGAGTCACTCTCGTCTGCGTTGATACGCTGAAAGTTTGTATGGGAACTGAGATAGCGCGTCCTAACGGCACGTTTACACAACTGTCGTGATCGACAAGACACGTAGTGTTCCCATACAAACAGCGTCTAGTGTATTCAAAACGACGATGAATTCGATATCGATTTCGTTTGCGAATTAACGCGGTATTGTATGAAGACGTGTCGTCCGCGGCAGCTGTGCAAACGTTCCGCTGGCGGCGCTATCTCAGTTTCAAACGACAAACGACATCGTTATCGACTGCTTGATCGTTTTGAACACACTAGACGTACTGATGCGTATCAACTCACACGAGAGTAACTCGTGATTTGATTGTAACGACACATGGGGTACTGAATTCGCTGTCTTTGCTACACGACTCGCCAAAGTTGCAGCGCGTCCGCAGTGAGTACTGTTTTGTTTTCAAGGGCGGTTTCAGCTTGCATAGCTCAGGGGGGGGGGTTTCAGAGCTCAGGGGGTCACATAGCTCAGGGGGTAGTCACATAGCTCAGGGGGTTCCATAGCTCAGGGAGTCAAATAGCTCAAGGGGACTCGCATGCCTTAGAAGGGGTGATAAGGTGTTTTGTTAAGAGCTATGAATTGTTTTGAATTAAATCAGAGAGACAGGAAATTGACCCAAGCTCAGGGGGCATCACCCCCTAAATCCCCCCCCCCCTTGCCTCGCCCTTGTTTTTCTAGTTAAAGTTGCTTTCTTGTATTACATTATAATCAGAATTAATTAACTGTTATAAATACTTACCACGATGATAACAGAAATAAAACATCCAGATATCTGAATGCAGGAATTTAGTTTTAAGTCATTTGTGTCAATGTTTGTTCCTTTTCGAAAAAAAGAAAGAAAGAAAGACATTTATTGACAACAATTTGACACAGACATAACAATGAACTTATCTAAAATACATAAATTAGCCTAAATAAATAAATAATAATAATAACTTAAAAATGTGCATGCCACTTCCGTGCCAAACAGTGCCAAAAGGGCCGCACTCAGCATAATATTGCGGCAAGCCGCAACGCTGATTTTCAGTGCTTTAATTTTTGTTTCGATTAAAAGTATTATTGACTGAATTAAAACAAAAACGGAATTCGATTAATTCGATGGGAAATTTTAAATTCTTAAGGCTCTATGACTTGAAAACTTATATCCTAATTAATAATTGGAGTCTTCTAATTGTATATTTTGTTTCAATGAGATTTATAACAACGGAGTAATCTGTTTGGAAATGGGTGAATCAACCTTATTTTACGTTTGGTAACACGTAATAAGTGTTTACGTAAAAATATTGAAAAAGAAAATGATTTGTGGATACTAGGTAAGTTAAAGTTGTCATATTATAATGGCATTCAGATTTTTTTTAACTGAAATTATTCTGTTGATTCACTCAATTATTATAACTTATAAGGCTGTGATTGGCCGAGGGATGGTAATAAGGAATTCAGTTCTAGCGCTTTAGAAAAACCTCGCAGCGGAACGAAGCCTAAACCTGATACGTAAACATTCAAAACATTATGTTAACAATCTTGCAATTGAATTTGGCATATTTATAAACATTCAATATGTTTTATTAATTCACGTTGTTATTGAACAAAAACTGCTCCTAATCACATACAAAACTTACTTTTAATTTGGATATTCGGTCGCGTCTTAGCGTCCTTGGTTTCGAAAGGACCCGGATTGATTGTGTTTAATAACAAAGTGAGCTTAAATAAATATTTTCTACTCTTCATGTATGTACATTTGCTTATCCCTATCTAGCGGAGACAATGATCGAGAGCTTTTAATCTGGAACCATAATGTACTGACAATATGGTTCCAATTCAACTGAATTCAACCCTCACGATCGTATCGACTCGGTTGCAAAGGAATACGGTCCAGATTGACGTTCAAAAGTTTGTAACAGGGTTGTCGGATTCCATTGAAAGATTATTTAGTTGTATATCACATTAGGATGTTTTATTCAAAACGATTTGACGTGAGCGTATCAAAGTTTTGAGTTTCGAACGAGGTGGTGCTAAGTTAAAGCGTGGGATCGGCACACAATTATGTATCATTCGTTAATGACACCAGAGACTGTTCACTGTAAACAAAATCTTCAATCTTCTTTCATAAAATGTCTCTCCGGTTCGAGGGCTATACTAGATGGCGTTGTCTAACCGGGTTCATGTTTTGTAATAAAAGTATGATACTTGTATCTTGTTTATACATTATTTTATTAGTCTCTGGTGACACGTAATAAGGAATGATACATGATGAACAGGGCCTTTGAATTCCTTAGTGGAGAGTGAAGAAAAGCTTTAATGGTTGACTTTTATTGAAGACAATTAATTTAATAGACATAATACCCTCAATACGATGTGATAATAAATGCACTGAATGTTATGTGATGTGATTTTATTTACATAGAAGCGACATGAAATATAAAATACATGTAATCTTTCCTATTTTGATAGTGAATATTTTGAAGTAACGAACTAAAAATGGTGACGGTAGATTTTACGATATTTTACCCAAAATTAGAGGCTTCGTATAGAATCGTCTTGTTCGTTTCATGTAATAAGATAATGCATATCTACTTAGGTAGGTATTTATACCCTATATACGTAACGTGAATATATGTTTATGGGATGATCACCTGAACCTTGTTACTAGCGCGCTAAGGCATATTTTTATAGGCAAACTTTTCATGTGGAATTATCAATTTATCATACATGATTTGTAACTTGTAAGTCTTGACAACATTTTTTTTTTAATATACTTTTTTTAGCTGAGTATGTAATAGAAGTGCTTTTTTTTCACAATGGGGACATCACTGTCTATCCAAAAGTGACAGAATAATGTACGATAATGGAGATAGTTATAAATTTAACATATACGTATCATTATTAGTAGTATTATGAGTTGCTGCATACCTTCGTTTTTAACTTTAATTGAAAACCTTCTTGAACTAGTAAAAAAATGTTGTCAGTTATGTTTTAGACTCTCTTAACATCCGTCTAAATTATATGTATGGTTGTAGAATAGGAAAATTGTATTGTATTATTACTGTCATAATGTTTCTTTTGATTATATTCGCCTAGTAGTGTAGTAAGTCATTACATTTACTGTAAACCTTACCTCATGATACATAAGGTTCATTGTTAGTTTGTCTAAGATGACAAGCGATGTAGTTACATTTGTATATTTTCATTCATGAGTGCCATTTTTATTGTACGTAAGAAACTTTACATCCACAATTTTAACGCATTCTGCATTTCTTGTGTAGATACTCGGAGGAAGAATCGGTTAATATTTTCGAACAAAATCTGAGTTGTTACTGATACTAGTTTCAATTTTGCGTTGACATTTGCGTATGGCAGATTTGTAACGATTTATAGCTTCTCTAGAGTTTATTCCTCCGAGCATTAATACAAGTGTAATTGTAATATTATTTAAAATATCAAATTTAATCCCTACAAGCTCAGACATTTCGTATTCCTTGAGATATGATTTAAAATGCACGTCATTTTTTGTTTTAAGATATTTTTATTAGTCTATTTTAATGTACGTAATCGCGAATAAAACTGTGGATAGACATTATTTTCATGTTATTGTAATTGCTGTTTTACGCACAATTTGTGTCAATGCATTAATTATGAATACATATGTGATAAATCAAGATTGACTTTCTGTTTTAATTTAAAAATATTTTTTTAAGTTGATAAAAAAAAACAGTTTTCGTTTGGTTTAACAGTAATAGCTATATGCCCTTAACTTTATTTTGGAAGTGCATAATAATAAAACTCAGCAGTGATTTTCGAAATGAAATATATTTCACGGAACCCGTAGCGTTTCTTGGCTGTTTTATAAAATTTACAAATAGGGTATACATCTACTAAATTTATACAATAATACCACAGGTCCTACAAATTGATACATCTCTCTAATCAATAGTTACTCTAAATTGGGATATTGGCACCATTTTTCTAAATATTTAACTGTAATGCACATACAGTGCTGCTCACTCCGACGGTCCCCGCGTATAACTCCGTATCTACAAAAAACATTTTCATAAACAACTTACAAATCCGCCGTCAGTTTACGAAAACGATTTCTGTCACTTGTGACCTTTTACGCACGGACCGTCGCTTAGTTACATTATTAATGTATTCAGTGAAAACGGGAGTATTCAAACAATACATTATTATATTTATTCCTCTATTAGATTTATAAAAGTGAGATTCTAGGCAGAGAAAGGCGAGACATTTTCTTGTTCAAAGACTAAGTATAAACCGCTATGTATACAATGCAGGCTGTGTATACTACGCCGCACCAGCGAGTAGTCAACATGCGGGCACCGGAGACTGCGTATACCTACCATTGTGCAAATAAATAAACCGTAACAATAAATAGTTAGAAGTATATAAAAATAAATCTTTATAAATACTTAAGGCTAAAATTAAATAACTAAATAAATTCAACCTCGCGCCCCCTACAACTAAACGATTAAGCGAAGAAACTTTTACAGTGAAGTAATGGTTAAACTAACTTTACGAACACGCTGAGCGGCAAATTGTAATTCTTAATTTAACGTAAGTTCTATAAAGTAATTGTGATGAATTGATGCCTGCTCAGTGTTTTCGTAAAGTTTCTAAATGAATACGAAAATGTGTTAAATAGGGTAAAACAAACTTCGACTATTCCTTCGAACGTAACTGATGTTAACTGGTAATATTAATCTTTAACTAGTAGCTTACATGTATAAGATCGTAAATTCATTAAGATAGCGGAGGGTTACAGAGCTGCTATTAGGTAAATACTTATCAAAATTTTAAGCCACGTATGTGATCCTTACTACAGTAGAGCGTATATAATCATGGTGTAGTCGTCGACAATAAAATAATTAGAAAAAATTAACATCAAATTATGAAAGCGTAAGTTTAAAAATACTGGTTTTGGAATGCGTCGCGATACGTAGTAGATGTCCAGCGTCAGAGCTGGTAGCTGTCAAACTATTAAACATTAAATAGTAGGTACCTAGGAGGTGAACTAAGTTGATTATCCTTTAATGTACTTACACTCCCGTGGCACCAAGCTTACACAACACTTAATAAAATATACATTTCGTTTAATAAAATACATAATAATAAATGTCCTTAACACTGTATACGAGTCTAATACAAATTATGATAACATTACATTTAGTTGCAAACATAAATAAATTTATGCCGCTTTGAAGACTAGAATACGTTGAGGAAAGAAAGCAGGCGTCGTTTAGGAGGAACTCGACTGTTTTCTGCTTTGGCAAAGCGGTGGAGGGCACCGCTGCGCGCGGACTCCGTGGGACAAAATGGCGGACGTCACAAGATGGCGGGCGTCACGAGATGGCGGCGGCGTGGCTGTGTGCGTTAGCGTTTCCCGACGAAGTCGACCATTTGATCTATTTGTTCCTCCTCGTCGTAGAGGTACAAAGATTCCATGCAACCCTTGAAGTAGGGCGTGGTGAAACATTTTGCCCTGGAACGGTACAAGCATTTAGTTAGCGGTTGAATATAGTTATTGTAAAGGGAATAAGGGGAATTTTCAATTGCAACTTTTTGGTGCAAAAAAATAATTTTAAAGTAAAAAAAAAACCTATAGGAAATTTATTTCATATTTGATATATAAAAAAATACATTTGGACTGTTAGTCTTGCAGAAAAGAATTCCCTACACATAATGTTGAAAATAACTCCAAAAATAATTCTCGATTAATTATTTCAAATGCAATTTATTTTCTTTGCGAATTTACAGTATTACAAGGGAGTGATTAGATTTGGTTCTGTCAACGTGCATTAATTTTAATGGTAAGTAAACATTCGTTAAAATTTGTTAAGCTTAAATCTAAACCAAAGTTCATAGATTAATAATGTTAGAAAGTATAAAAGGCTAAGGTAAGCTTACAAACTAATGCATGGAATGTGTGCAGAACACTAAGTACTTAGATCAGGAACTTAAGAAGTGAAGTAACTGCGACGGGGAAGCTGAAGTTGTGTTTACTGAGCGGTTTTGTTCTAGGAAAAGCTTTAAAATTGCGCGCTAAGTCTACATTACTTTTTATATCTAGATTCGAGAAGCACCTATTAGGTCAGATGTGTGATTTCTTAATGTTTCATACCTACATACAACACATCTATAATTCCGAAAAGAAATAGGCATAGTACCATCGAACCAATTGATCCCTGACCCATTATAGACCCTATTCACAGTAAACGTCATAGTGACATTGCATTGCTTGACAGGCGAAATCTCAATAACGTTTATTGTGATAATGTCCTGCGATGGGTCAGGAATCAGTTGGTTCGATAGTACATGTAACGTAATGTAGACAACCACGACTCCAATTTCATGACTAGCCCCTTTTATAGCATATTTTAACGTACTAAGTTGGATAAAAGTAGTAAGTATAACAGTGACAGGTTGCTATCATCTAAAACGTACTTTAAGCTATCAGTCTCTAGTCGCTTCTCGGTCGATGTTGATCCACCGAAAGAAATAGAGAGGTATTGCTCTAAACTGGACACCACGCCGATTTTTTTTTCAGGAGAGAAGAAACATAATTAAGTATTGTTCATAACTTTTCATATCGGGCCCTATACGTTTTAAATATCTGTTATACAAACATAAGAGTCAGTACTGTTGATAAAAAAAGTGACAAATCATGACTGTAGTACGAATAAGTGGATCGAGTTTAGTAATGTGTCAAGATTCTCAGCGCAGTTAAGTCGAAGTTTTTGCCTTCGTGCATTATCGACTATCAAGTTGACTCACGGGGTTTTCCCCAATACAATTTTTCGCGGCGCATGCAGATAATGAGAATGCCCTAGTTATTCCATAATTGCTACGCTAAGTGGCCAGTTATTATACCAATGGCGTTTGATAGATTAAATACTGCTTGTGACCAGATGGTTGCACAGGTGTTGAAAACTCTACTGCAAAACCTCTCGTAAGTATGCTACGGAGCAGATCTGCTCCATACAAAACCATAGAAAAAATCGAATGCGCCGCATACGAGGGGTTAATCGAGTAAGTAAGTTCATTTAAAGATAAGTAATAAGAGCATGCGATTAGCAAATTCACCTTAAAATCACTACTAGTTTTGTTGCTCCGTACGTCCCTTTCTACACGGCTTGGTAGAAAGTATACGTACGAAGCAATAGGTTAAAATTAAGGTTCGTTCCAGTCCGATTTCGCTTTTTTACTATTTAAATTTTTAGTGGAACGGAATAAGCGAAAGCAAACTGGAACAAACGAAGTGATAAGCGCATTGTGTAGGTGCGAAGTGCCGGAGACAGTTTGTAAGAGTGCGTGCTGTTAACCCCAAGGAAGAAAAAACTTATAAAGGAAGCATTAAGATGTGTCCGCAGGCATTCACTGTCATCTGACGATGTCGAAAACACAAATGTAATAGCAAGTAACGAAGCAATTGAAACAGCAGTTAATTAAATAATATCCACAAACTCTGGATTCTCTGGATTTGTAAGTTTTGTCAATAAAGTCTCGTTCCAGATATTTCAAGCTATTTAAGTACCAAGTTTAATTTTAAGATAATTTAGTGACTACTTAAATCAATCGATTCATAACTCAAAGTGTAGGACAATTCTAAACAGACTAATAATATGTCATGGTTGCTATTGCCTTCACTATTGTTGTTACATTTGTAGCTCTCGTGAATGCTCTGAAGGACACTGCTTAAGGGAAGGAGGATAGAACAAAAAATAAATCTGTAGGTACCTAAATCCCTGGATCCGCCCCGTGTAACTGTTTTATATACGTCTTGAAGAGCTCTAGTTGGTCTGTCTCTTGCAGCACCTCGACGCACCCCTTGAAGTAGTCTGTCGTGAAACAGTCTTTCCTGTTTCCCGTAAAACATCATTAGCAAGATGAAAACACAAAATATGGGGGTAGTTTCGCTGTACACGACAGCGCCATCTGTTAACGCTTGATGAAACTTGGTGGAGTCTAAGGTAGCTTGCGATTTTAAGCACGAAACAGCAGCAGCCGTTTGCAGGCACGTTGCAGTTTCTGTGTTAATAGACAGCTAACTCTTAGATTAAAATGGCGACAGTGTCAATTTAGGGAGCTTTTTCAACACCTTTATCTATTCATTTTAATTAACGTAAACTATCCACTGTTCGACATGGATTTAGATACTTTTATTGGCAATGAATCAGGTCTAAATATCTCGTATCTTGGTATAGCGTCGAACATTGCATCCTTTACGTCAACAACAATAAAATTAATCACAAGACGCCCACAACATTCAGTACTTACAGGGCTTGGCAGATTTTTCGCCAATGTCAAACAACAATACGTTGCTTAGTAGATATTTTTGCAATGGGTGCTAAATATCTACTTAACGTCAATAAAGGTGACGTTTTAAATTAGATCTATTACTAAGTGGGTTTAATTTCTCACGCTGACCATCAGTGCTGTCAATTTCAGTTAAAATAGGGGGTTGATCTATAACTACATAATTTGTTAAATCTTGAAACAAAATTTAGTGATCGGCCTTATCTTGGTCAGATTTTGAGTGGCGGGGGTAAGTTTTAGGCAGGCCACTATACTCATCGTATTAACGAAGATATTGGCCTCCTCATTTTCTCCAAAACTAGACAGCACCATCAGTCTGAGCCTAAACCGCTTTGGGACCCAGCTCACCTGCATAAAGTGTACAGCTGCGCCTCCCTGAAGAGGTTGTAACAGTCGTCGCAGATCCGGTCGAGGCGCGCAAAGATGGCCGCGTCGTAGACTCCCTTGCATTGCAGGTTGAAGAAGGAGCGGCGCGCCACGTGGTGAGCCGGGGCCGCGGGCGGGGCGCCCGCCGCGCCCAGGGCCAGCGTCAGGAGTGCTGCGCACGCCAATTGCACTGAGCTTAGATGCATCTGGGGAAGAAAGAGCTGGCTTTAGAGATGTGAATAGATTAGAGGTTCTCTCTCCAGACCAGACGGGCCAATTGCACTGAACTTAGATGCATCTGGGGAAGAATAAGCTGGCTTTAGAGACGTGGATAGACTAGAAATTCTCTCTCCAGACGAGCCAATTACAATGAGCTTAGATGCATCTGGGGAAGAACGAGCTGGCTTTAAACATGTGGTTTCCCATAGATTTTCAGGCGGAGTTATGTTTGGGGACCGAAATCTGATGAGATGATATTGGAAGTGTTCGCACTTCGCGTCTTTCGAGCCTGCTTAATAGCGCAGACGCAACGTTTTAAGTTACAGCCCCGCAACGTTTGTGGCGTCTTTCGAACGTCTCGCCTTAAATTAAGCGAGTTAAAGAAGTTCTGCGACTCGACGGTAGATGGCGCTAGGGTTGATATATAAATTTTAGAATAACGAAGCAATAAGTTAAAAATAAATACGTATGTGAGACTTGAGCTAGCTGGTTTATTATCTGTATTTAGAATTGCTATTTCATTTGAGCTTTCTATAATAAAAGGTAAGAACTGTATATCGTAACATGATAGCAAAATCGATTGAAATGACGGTTTAAGGTTATGAGCACTAGTAAGAATGAGCGAAACAAGTAGCTTGTAGAGGATTCCAAAAATCAATGTATTTATGGTAATGATTCACAAGTCCCCAGAACTGCTAGTGAACAGAAATATTGTTTAGCGTTAGGAGAAATTTGGTGATGTAATTGTTTAAGCACGTCAGGTATCTCAAATCGTCGATCCGTCAAAGAGACTAGTGTAAGCTAAGGCACGCGGCATTTTGTGCTCCGAAGGTATTTTACTGCGGCTTTTCATTTATCTCTACAATGTTTTAAACACGTAATTAAGGGCCTCATTAACTCGTTACGTTACGGCGACTCAACAAAATGCGCTCCAATTTCCTGCTGCTGCCCTGAATGAGCTAACCAAGGTCTGTCTAGTAGGTCCTAGCATAATTTAATGCCTTACAATAATTACGTCGGTAAATCGAACATTCGATTGGATCAGTGTCGCAACGCCATTACGCGCAACCGCCATGTGTCAGGCGCAGCGCGGGAAGCGGCCGCCATATTTGCATTTATCACGTGCTTTAACGACCGGTGTTGCCAGCCCGACCGGACCGATTAAAGCGCCAGCAAGTGTAAAGTGAGTGGCCAGCGATTAAGTAAAGTGGACTGTCGTAAAGTGTAAATATAGTGCGCCGGTTAACCCGCTCGCCCCCTTTTGCGCTTATTGGACGATTATCGCCGGCGAATTAAATATAATCAGGTTTTAATAACTTAACTGCGGGAGTTCGCGGGACTTTAGACAATGAGATTAACGGACGTTTCCTGATTCAGGAACCTGTTCTGCGTTCGTAAAGATCGGCTTGCGGCAACCAGGACAGGCGTCCTGATTCATGCGTTTGTAATAAAGTTATTATGCGCAACCGCATACGAACCGTTTAGTCTCGATGTGTGGGCACTGTCGAAGAAACTGAAACACATCCCTGTGGCATTACACGACGTCTAAACCTACGGCATACTGATGCGACTAGGCTGTGATGCGAATCAATCCTCTGACTCCAGGAGAGGGTCACCGACAACTGTCAATCGGCTATCTTTATTTTTGATATCGCTGCATTCAATCGATACATAGAATCGCGTCCGAAGGCGGCGTCGTATAAGGCTGCGCTCATCAATTAAACATCAGATTCCTCGTTTTCTAAGTGGATAAGGAGTGAACGCACTCGAGGCTGCGCAGGCGCTGCAATTTGTCGGGCACGCACTCGCGCGCACCGCGAATAGTAATTGCACCGGGCTAGACAGCCCGGCTGCCACCCAGGCCGTAATAGCTCACAGAAAAAGGGATAATTGCTCGCGTACCCGCTTCGAACGTTAGGTACGGCTGGGAAACTTGCAAGCTACTGCATCGTTTCGATCTAGGTACGACGGGAAGGTTGGTCAGGCATCAATTCTAGCCCTTCCAGCCTTGCTTGTCTTCTTCGTTGGCACATCTAGTACTGCCTACCCGCCTCCGTCATCCGACTCCACCTCTTTAAGGGAAGTGCAACTGCAGGCTTAAAACACTTGAGACTCATTCACCAGTCATCTCTCGAATCCTGAATCTGGAAGTTCTGTGTGGCCTACGGCCACCTCTGGAGTTCAATAAATAGTTTTAAACCACCCTAGGCCAGTTGTATGATTCACAACCCGACCCTCTGTGTCAGTTGCAAACCTTTTTTCGATACTGCGCAGTGGCATATAAAACCGAGCTTCATAGTTGGCCGATTACAACCAATTATAGTGCATTTACATTTGTGTGCCACCGCCGGTGATAAAAACATTGGGTTTATTTTGTTTATACGAAATCTCGCAGCGCCTTCGTTGCCATGTTAGACGGGCTAGTGTAAGTTGGCCGTGGCCGGGATGCTGGGTTAACGCACGCGGGGCTCCGCCGCGGCTGGTCGCCGGCGACAGACGAAATGGCACCGGCTCGACACCCATACACTCTCGATGTAATGTGCCGCGGTGCAATGTATGCAGGATTTTTCCGTCAGCCTAATGTTATTTAGTAATCATTTCGTACAAAACGACTTTAAAAGCCTACACACCTTTAAATTTGCAGGTTTAAGGGAAATGTCAGTTTGAAATAATTTAACAGATGCGAATTTTGCAAGTTACGGTTGGATTGTTTGTCATAGCCACAAGCATCACCATCAAATACTAAACTTGTTTACGCAAAGTTGAAAATGTCAAATGTTAGATTATTATTGGCACTAAAGCTCAGTTTAAACTTAACGATTGAATCACGTAACAATTTTCTAGAAACTACTGAATGCGACAGCCATTCAATAAAATCCTACAAATAAGGGGGAAATGTTCTCAGACCATGAGGGCCCTAAAGTTTTTTTTTCTTAATTTGTAACCAATAAAACTTTCTTGCCATAGTAAAAACTACTTATTTTATTTTTTCTTAAAAAAATCGTCACTCAAAAGGTACTGGCCACCATATTTTCCATGAAAACGGAACAACATGGCCGCCGGAGCACAGACAATGCCGTATCGCGCAGCCATCGGGTGCTCCAACCTTCGTGCGACCTCCGGGTGGCCTTAGAGACGAATTCAACGCTCTCACTTCCTAGTTTCACTGAGAACGACTTAGTAAATTAGTGATATCATCTTAAACTTATATCTCAAATAAAATCTAGCTAAATAAATAAAAATAAAGATAAAAGAAGTCATGAAATGTTACTGGACTACGTCTTCAATAAATTTTAATATTGGAATGGTAACTTATGACTTTTGGTGCCTATCTTTAGATAATTGCAAAATCTGAAGGTAAACACCGATTTACTTTAAAATGTCTATAATTTTTACTGCAAACGATGGAACTAAGTAAACTAGAATATAGAAAACGTTTCGTACTGTTTCTTTGTAAACTCGTTTCTGTCCTATTTGTGCATAGGTAGGTATTCCAGTCTGTTACAATTTTTGTATTCTCAACTGGTGGACCTTCGCGTCTCAAGTCTTTTATTTATTGACATCCAGATCGATGAGATTCATATCGACCGCTATGTTACCTGAATTGAAAGTCTTGTTTTATTTCTAACAAGAATTTTAGTCTTACGTTAGACGAATGCAGAAGACGACACCGATTGCAAATCCGATGTTGAAATTTCCTTTCAGTTAAGCGATCGTTCTTGTATGTTCTGCATATCTTTTAATTAAACTTGTTAGATTAACTTGAGTGTAATACCTATTAGCGATAGACGCACAATTGCCTATTTCGATTAATCACCACAGATATCTGCAATCGTTGAATAAGTACAACCAGTTCGCTGTCATATGAATGCAAGTTACAAAGGCCGTAACGAGGTTCTCATATTCGTTGCAGCGTCAAGTGACACCAGCGAGACAATTATTGGCACTCCAGCTAATAGAGTCAATGTTCTTAAATGCATGCGTGCATCGGCCTCCTCTTTAACAGTCCTAATGTGTCCATGCCGGTCACATGCCGACGCGATGCAGTCCGGCTCGTATTCGAAACCTTGCTCCTTGTAGAGACTTACATGCAAAGTCTTGACTAAAATAGTGTTGAAAACTTACTCAAGAGTAAGATTAGACGAATGTCTCGGATTTCTGCGGATAAGTGTGATTAACTGCGAATTGCGACTAATGGATCACGTTGGAGCCCATGCGTTGGGGATAGCATGCGGCGGACACATCTATGATCGAGGCTCTTGTATACGAAGAAATAAAGTTGATATTGTAGTAGGAACAAATTGCACCAACTGACCTAGTCCCAAACTAGACAAAGCTGGTACTATGGGTGACGATGAAGCATTGCTAACTGCGTTATCCTGATCAATCTCTGTTAGTCCAGTCATTATTGACATCCGAAATCGAAAATTTAACAATAATTCCAAAAGTTTTCAAACTTCGGTCTAGTGAATGGTACATTGAGACAACAATAAATCTCATTTTGCAACCTTGTCCGCAGTCCGGAACATTGTTAAAATTGCAATTTAATTAATTTTTGCTGTATGGTCGTGAAAAAAATTCCAAAAGTTCTGCAAAGTTGGAGTTGTGTTAAATATACTATTTTACATCACGTGTCAAATTTGCAACCAATTCAAGTGTACGGAACATTTTTGTTATTAAAAATTAATGTTTTTCTTTATTAAATTGAAGGAAAACGTTCCAAAAGTTCTGCAAACTTGACACATACATCGGAAAAATATACCGAACGGTTGTATAAATTTGCAACCTTTTTGGTCGACCGGAACATGTTTATTTATAATTCGTTTTAAATTCGTGGTCATTTTTTGAGCAAGGCTGTCTCGGAAAAATTACAAAAGTTTTGAAACTTGGTTGCAAATTTCGAAAACATCTATTCTGATGCAATACTGGTATAATAAGGATATTGTAAAAAAATTTTTTTGCAAATTTGTAAATGCATCATTGACTGGACTATGTTGCCAGATGGCAACGTCGCAACTGTCGCAAGCCTTTTATTTTAACATAATATTATGCCCACGCAAAAAGTTACGTAGAGAAGTCTTCTATTGACTACTTAATACACAGTACGTCCCAGAATGAATTCCAGCATACACAGATCAGGAATACGCTTTTTATTCTCAAATTGTCAACTGAACAAGTTGACCTGAATATCTTGGCAGGTGCTTCATGTCGATCATTGAAGCCCGATGCTGGACATAGCTTTTTTCAAGGTGCGCCTCACAGCCTGGCGTTCGAGTCTTCGCATCCATCCGTTTCCATATCTTTCAGCAACTATCGAGATACGATCCGTGGTATTATCACAGAAGCGAAATTCTGTAAGATCTGGGACCACTAACTGTGTAGTATGACCAATCATGAACAATATTCTGTGATATTTGCCATAAAGGCGCTAGCTTAAAATTTATCAATATAGCATCATTCGTATTAAAAGCCGTTACGTCAATCAGTCATCATTGTTTTTGTTCAGCGATATTGAAATTGACTACTCGTCGACATCATCGTTACTAAACGAATTCGCGGACGTCACACAATTAGTGGCTAGGCCGTCGCCTGATGCATCCCAATCCACCAATCAGAGGCAATTAGACACGTGCGCGTACGAAAACTGGGTCAACTCGGAGTTACAGCCGCTGAAACTGTCTGCAAGACAGTAGTTGCGTGGTGTACTCGTAATAATATGAAAATGTGCCTGTTATGACAGGATGGGGTGAATGGAAAATTTTGCTTACGTTGAGGAAGGAGCAGCTTAGCTATACTCTATTTTTTAAAGATTTAAATGGTAAATAAATGTTAATTTTATCCCTTCTCACCCCTTTTTACTGTAAATTATCTAGTCCAAATATTTACATAGTCAACGTACTTTCCACCCGCTATAGAAATGCATTAAAGCGAAAAAGTTAAAATTTGCAGTTTGCTGTTCAGTCACGTCTCTACTTGGTCTTCGATTCTACTGAATGTTATATTCTAGCTAAAAACCTAATTTATGTATTGATAATTTTTCAGATGCCCGACGTTTAAGTATCAGAAGTACATTCCTTTTATTACATTTTAAGGGTTAGTGTTGTTTTTAACCGACTTCAAAAAGGAGGAGGTTCTCAATTCGACCTAATTTTTAGTTCTATATCCGTGGATCGTGTCATCGCCTCGTTACTCTGTGGATCATCCGTTCTCATTGTTTGAAGTTGTTGCCAATTCTAAATTTGAACTCGATTGTTTTATCAATTACAATTACAGCGTTTCTATTTCAGCCAGTATTATATTAGGTGTAAAAAGGTTAGTTGTTGTGCGTCGCAATATTGTAGCGTCATGTTTTTTACAGATTTGTTTACGAAAGGCGGCAGTCTCGTTTCGTATGTATACGTTATTTTCTTGTATTTTTAGGGCGTATATTGTAATTTAACCGCATTGGCCTTCAATGCAACTATATCATAGTAAGCGTTGGATGCACTAGGTAATCGGAAAATTAACGAAAGCATTTGCACAGGGCCGTATTTTTTGAGATAGTAGATTGCCTGACCGAATTGTTTTATTTCTATCTATGGGGTATACATTTATTTAATGGTATAAACAAAGATGCATTTTTTTACTGAGAAGTATCGTAAGTACTTAGTAGTTAAGGGCATGGTTTAGGTGCCAAGCAGGTAACCAGCCACCATATACCATCTTTTACATAAATTACAAACTAGAAATAATTTTAACTATGGGTAAGTACTAGATGTGACATAGTCATGGTTTTGCGTGTGCAACGTTCTTGTATATTCTGCCACACATTTGGGAATAAGTACATGCATGATGCGTACAAGTATTTAAATAAAGCGACAATAGTTTTATGTTGGCACTGCTCAAACTGCGTATTGAAATTTTCCAATGTGGAACAAACCACAGTTTGCACATTGCTTTCACTTTGACTTGGACGTGTGTGTTCTGTATGTAAAGATTTCTGTTTTAATACAACTTACTTAAAGTTCAAGGTTCAGGTAGAACGGATTTGCAAAAGTCATTAGTGAATGTCGTGTTATTCTCATGTATTTATTTTATAGTTTTTCTACGCTGGTAATTAAAGAAGTGCCATAGTTAGTAGGGAGACGATATATAGACTCAAAGAAGAGAAAATCAACATGTAATTTTAATGCTATAATTATGGAAATGGTAACCTCAAGTAATATTTAACCAATGGTTAATAACCATGTATACTTACTTGACAAGAGCATGAAAGTCAAATTCTAACCATGAAAATATTTGTGTTACTAAAAGTTGGACAGCATGCTAGCTGCTAGCCCAGGGGTTCCCAACGTTTTCTTGGTCTGGGACCACTTTAATATTAGTCTTGTTGGCAGGGACCACAATGTAGCTACATATAATAAAATTCACTCATTGTACGTTGGCCGACGGCGCCAAATTGAAATCGATTCGCGGACCATATTTTGGCTTCCGCGGACCACAAGTGGTCCACGGACCATTGGTTGGGAACCACTGTGCTAGCCTGTCGCTTAAAGTATAATTTAACCTATTTCCTTAGTCGGCTCTACAATATCCACAGAAGAAAAGGAGAGGTGTTATTCTAAATTCAACCACACGGAGTTAAATTAAACTTAAATTAAAAATATGAAAAAAAAATTAAGTCGAAATGTTAACAAGTGTGAAACTAAATGTAAATACGTCGAAGTGTGCGTTTAGTAGTAGTAATGAGTGACATGGATAAATAACAATGATTGTATTTTGTTTTATTTTGTAGTGTGTTTGAAGTACTCTGAGAATATATTTCTCATTCTTTGACATTTTTCGTATTTGTCGTTACCTGAATTACTGCTCCTCTCTACTACTCAAAGGTTGGCTGGTAGAGATCCCTTTTTGGGATAAGTCCGCCTTTTTACTCTAATATTTTTGTTTGTGACTTATCTATTATTCATCTGTCTGTACAATAAAGAGTTTTTTACTTACTTACTTTTTAATTACATTTAAAATACCTTCTTCGGTTAAATCTACAAAATGTTAAAACCAATCAACTCATATTGGAGTGCGCGAGCGCCGCCGCGCTGTCTACCGCGTCGCTTGCGCAAACGGTCGCGTAGCGCGTTACATTTAATTTTTAAAGCTTTTTCCTTAAAGCTGTCACAGTCGGTAGCTAATTAAATCCAGAAATAACCAGTATTATGCGGTTTCTTTTGTCAAAACTACGAGCTCTGCTTGGAAATTAAATTATCTGTTCTGCAAATACTGTATAAAGTTTTTTTGATATTATTTTAGCATTTTTTAAGTATAACTTTTGCGAAGGCAAGCTATGTTAAACTCGAGCGCACCAGTCTGGTTTGCAATCAAAAAGAAAGCAAGACGATTTTTAACTCGATCTGCCGACAACGCTGGTATACGTAGCTGATTGCACACTATGTGCCCGTATACAAGCAAATAAATACGGTATACTGGAGTTCCAAATTCAAAACACTTAGATATATCAAACTGAGATTGCAACTGAAACTTCAATGACATACCTAGTACATTCATACTTAGCATCGTGATATCTATACTCTGAAAATAATATCTACTTACTTAATTTAAATATTGGGAAAATCACTAAAACACTTCACTCCGCATGTAATTCTAATTACATATACTTAGAGCCTATAAAACTTGTCAGGGTAACGCATTGTACTGGTTAGCTTAATTTCAATTCACACATTTAAACATAGGCACCGACATTTTCAAAATGGACGATTCAAAATGATGTTCTCTTTTCTCTGTAGGTAGGTACTTCATTACTTACGTGCTTGTGTCAAGCCAGTGCAGCGCAGCGCGAGTGCAAGCGGTTTCGTTTTCATCAATTGCTCATAATCGTATTGTGTGGTGCAACGTGATCGCCATAGACAAGTCGTACGCAAATCGTCGGATTTGCATCCAGCCAGTGACTAACGAGGCTGGAATTCGGTAGGTAACCAATCGATACTAAATAGATACGATTTATTGACGTATCGAAAACAAAACCGATTACGCACTGGCCAGTTCTTAAAATTGTTAAATCATGAATGAAAATAGAAGATGAAAATCATAATGTTCTTCTAGTTTGCATTCAAGTCCAGAACGGAATATTCGTACTACAGTTAGCATACGAAAATTAAATGAATTGGTTATCCAGTAAGTATTATACGTTTAAAATATGAGGTCTCATTTTAGTAGATATTATCGAAATGCATAGTAGAGTCGTATTTGTAACAACCGAGTAGTTTCAACCGCTTGGAATATACTGTAACACCGTGACTGTAAATTTACTATTTAGCACTTTATATCTTTAGTCACTTACTCTAACGTTTATACAAACCAGTTGAGAGTCAAGTTTATTTGTGTAAAGTACCTCTAACCGGTGCGCTCGGTCTACTAGCAAGCTAGTGACTATAAAAAACCTATGAGGCCAAGTATTGGAAAATTGTCGCTACAGAAGTACCTAGTTCGGTAGGAAAGCCGCCCGTGGAACGTTCGAGAATGGCTATCGTTTACATAAACCTGCGCAAGTGAGTAGGTATACATGCACCAAACGCGCAATCCGCGAATGAAAACTCATGTGAGAATAACTGACAGGTTTTAAAAAGGCCTGTTGAGTTCGTTACATTTTACGCTCAAAGGCGCTTTGACGCAACAGTCAACTCCATCCGATTTTAATTTTAAATCTGCCTGCAAAAAGTTTTATTCTCATTTATCTCCTTGCAAGCCAGTATTATTTGAATTACAACATCTCAGCCCACCCTGAAAAGGAAGAGCAGAAAAACGACGACGCGAACTTTACGGACGAGTGGCATTAATCGCGAGCGTCCGGGCAGATACAGTTTAAAAAACAAAATTAAAAAAATAAACACATAAATGGCGCTTTGGCGGCAAACGTCATGCTACCATAGACCGTTGGTTTACATACGGGTGACGTGGGATGTGACAAAATGTATCGTAATAAAGCCGAGATTCGCCCGCGAGTTTATTTGACACGTGTAAATTTATATTGGTCGGTTAACCAGACGGACTGGTTGCGTCTAGTGCCGTTGAACCGCACAGGTGGGCCTTGGATTACGAGATAAATTTAATACGGCATAATAATAGAGTACTCGCCGATTGATGTGCTGTGTGGCGCATCGAAACCGAGAGTTTCAGCGACACGCCGAAAGGGAAACAACGCGTGCGGTGCTCAAAACTGCGTTAAATTTGACAGTTATTGGACATTAATTTCTACTCAAGACAAAAAATCTTGACTGTGAAAAAAAAAGTTGTGGCAAGGCAATGCCAATTGAGAATAAAAATAAAATTAAGGGTCTTTTTTTCGTGTGTACATACAGGCAGCAAAGCGACACACTGAATTCTATACTTTTAAATTAAAACACACCTTATTTACAGTGCATTCAGCATTTTTATTTTATTGACAGTGTTTCCACGATGGTACAGTCAGCTGCAAAGAAAAGTAACCCCCTGCCCATACAATGTTTCATTACCAGGGGGTTACTTTTCTTCGCAGCTGTCCGTACTACGCGTCCTGTGTACGTAATTCAAGCTCTGTATTTCATGCATATTTTATTGTCTATTAATGTGGCGGTAGTATTTATTTAATAATAACTATCTAGTTCACATTCTGAGTAACAGAAGTTTTGCTAAGCAAGAATTATATTTAACAAGATATGTATAAGCAGTTCTCACTAATCGGAGTTCCTAGTGACTAAATACTGCCTATTAATAAATCATAATAGTTACTTTATCTAAAAATAAAATGTCGTAGTAGCTATTACAATCAATAAGTCATTCCTTATCGGTTATTAATTGACATAGTCACATACAAATCATACAATTAAAAGACATATTTAATTATGCCGTAAACGGAAGCTGGCAGCCAGTAGCCAGGAAGCGGATGTCAGGCAATAAAAACACTAATGGAAATTGCCTTACTGTGTACGCGCGGAAAATTACTCGAAATGAGTATTACAGGACAATTGTTAATCTTTGAACAGCCAAATCGGTGGGGCGAAAAGGGCAATTTTTTAAATTCAGAATCGCATAAGTTCAATTTAAAGGCATAAGCGAACTTTACATACCTACGACAACTTATTTGAGACAGTTACGCAAATAATGAGAAATAAGTATTACCGCAAAATGTTTTGTGTATTATAATAATAATACTTGCGTACCTAGATCTAAATTGTCCTCTTTTCCTCAACATGAATGAGGCACCTAAAAATACAACTATTGCGTAAGGATATTGAATGAATTGAATGACGGAATACCCATTTGAATAAAATAATTACCAGTATTTAGTTATTTATCCTTGTTACCTACTCGTCATTTACCGTTTAATAGCTGCATTTCAGAAATTTACATATTTTGTCATAAATTATAAATAAAATTCAAATAAAAAAATCCTATATTCGAAGAAATACGATTTTAGTTAGTAGTCACTTCCTGAGACAAATTATAATTTGCGAAGTCAACTGTTAACCCACTTCACTAGCAGAGTGATTATTATGTGCGACTAAAATAAATTTTCAGGGAAATTAGTCGCCTCTTTTGCAGCCAAATCTTTAATAATACAAGTCAAATTTTCAGTTCAATGAAACAAAATCATTTCCCAACCTTAAACTTAACGGACACTCAATACAAGTTCTCGATATAATACAACTTTTATTATTAGATATCTGCGCACCTATTGTATACCGTAGACACGTCAGTTATTTACATAATTCAGTAAAATAAAAGCCTATTTAGAAAATAGTTAAGAATGTTTTGAGATAATTTAATTTATTACTAATAAGCGAACCATAACTTTCCACGGATTGAAACAAAACAGTTTTGAAGATTTATTGCCCAAAAAACGGAACTGAAACTAAACGTCTAAATATTTTACGTCGGCCATAGTGAATCACAAAAACAGACGACATTTAAATGAATCATCTTATCATTATCACCGTTAGTTTTTTTTTATTATGATTGTGTTTACCTTGATTAAAACAATGTTTGTCTTAATACGCAGCTGTCAAGTGACTTTTTTAAATAACGATACATGGAAGATACAGAATTAACGCGAAGTTTCCGTATTAATAGATATTAAGTAGATAATTTTGTAACGGTGATCACAATCACATTAAGCTTAAGCGAACCGTTTTTTAAGAAAACTAGCTGTCGTCTGCGTCTTTGCTTGTGTGGAATTTAGACATTGCTATTTTTGCATTTTTAATAATAACTAGAAAAATAGGTACGGATTTTATTGGTAACTAGTTTAAGGCTATATTTAATTAAGTACCATTGAACGTCACTTCAAATACGGCAGTTATGGATCTTTGAGAAAATAACAATATTATTGCGCTCATAAAAATACATATTCATTGATGATGGCAGCTTAGTCATTGCGGCGCGGAGTGTAATCTGACGTTGCGTGATTTTAAAAAGTTGAGAGAAGTTTTTTTTTGTACCGTCTGGCCGCCAAGTAAAATTGTCAACGCCGTCTGGCCGGCCAGCATTAACCTTTATTTATCGGCAAATGAACCCTGATTTTACTGAGCACACCAGTTCTAACTGGCAAAAGCCCAAAAGAAATTATCAACGAAAATTATTTGCTTCCATTCATACACGTTATGACGTTCTCTCAGTTGTTTACATTTAACTGACCAAAATTAACACGTTTAAAAATCAGATGATGATAATTAGACGGTCATATCCGAAAAACAGAAAAGAGTCGCCAAACCAGCTAGTGACAAATCGTTGGCGCCAGCGCCATGCATGATATTACCATAAACAAATATTTAAACGTCGTCTTTTTTTCGCGCAGATCATACCTACCTAATCAAGCCGCTACCAAAAATAACTCAACAGGTGTGTATTCTTGGGTTTAAAACAAAAAAGTGTTACGTAAGTAAGAATATCCTGTTATAAATCTCATTGAATCTAATTACGCGCGAAGTTAAATAAACTACTGGAGATTACTTAAGACTTTCTGATGTAGAGTCAACGAAGAAAATCTATGTTTACTTTAATTCTGGCTGGAAGTCAAGAGTGCGTCATCTGGCAGCAAGTTGAAAGTCGAAATTATTTAATTTTTTATCGAGCTTTTAAATCGATTCAACTAGGTGCGAGGAATTGAATTGGCAGACGTCGGGCGGGACGGAAGTCTTTAATTGTGGTTTTAAAAAAAAGCGTCTGTCTGGTTGGAGTGGATGAGGTTTAATTTTATTTTAGTAGTATTTGTGGGACTTCTGAGGCGGTGGTCTCTCATTAACCGCCTCAATTAAACAGCATAATACGTCAATAACGTAACGATTTAAGTTTAGATGCCCATTCTGCCTATCTGGTGATCTCAACACCCTGCTCTATGTAATCGATTCGAGTTTCTAAGAAATCGTAATTGCCAGTAAAGTTATAATATTCTCATAAAAAATCAACGTATTTCAAGTTTTAAATTGATTACTTATTTATCTCTTACCATGCCAAATATTCTCTGGTAAGACTGTTGACGGAGTTTTTTTATATTTGGTTATTTTTTGTTCTTGAACACTGGAAACAAGACTTTATAAATACTTAAATAAGGGCTATTAATCCTTACCTAATACTAAGCTGAGAATTTCACATCATGCTGAAGTTACAACAAAATTGATCGCTTTCTTTCATCAATTTCATTTTCAGGATCCCTTCTTACACATCGAGGTAGAGTCAATTTAGTCGTATTGTGGGAAAATTAAGTCTCGCGCTCTAGCTCATCTGCGTAGTGGTAATTACGTGCCGTAGTCCACACCGCTACATTTTTGTTAGCTTATGACATATTTACTTAGGATTTACCTACAGTAAAACTCAGCCGTTTTGTCATAGTACAAATTTGCAAAACCATACATGTAATTGAGTTTGTAAAATTTCTCTACGTTGTTTTTTTTTTAATATCTAAAACTAGAGCTGGAAAGGTGAACTGCGAGTTATTTTCTCATTTAGGGGCAGCGCAGACGACAGACTTTTGTGCGATCGAGTCTGCGGAGTAATAAAAACTCTGAATGGAAACTCTGCGCGCCATTCAGAGATTTTATTGCTCCGCAGACTCGATCGCACAAAAGTCTGTCGTCTGCGCTGCGCCTCAACTGCACGCTGCAATTATTACCGAGATAGCGAGATTGCAGTTTCTAGATACAATAATAAAAGGATGATGCGCGTTAGTCATAAAGAGTATTGCGTAACACATCCATAATTTGTTTGAATAAATCTGCTACTAATGAGAAGTAGCAATTGCTCTCAATCAAAACAATTTAATTTGAAACAAAAATCAGGGATTCTGTAAGAACATAAACTTTGACATAAAGTTCGTTAGTTTCGTGAAACACAAAGTTTTCAATCTAAGTAGTTTTTTTTCTAAGTTATTTTATCTCCAAAATATGAGCTCAGGCCGAAAAAAATAAATCAAAGATCGCAAAATATAAATAAACCGCATATAAAATACGAATTGGCAACTGCTGCCGCTAACTTTAATTAATCTTCTCGCTTCAACATTATTTTATTTTATAATCAAGACACCATTCAACTAATTTTATTGCATTGAAGCGGATGCAGCTCTTAATTTTGCGGTCATAATATCATCAACGTTCTTCGTAAACGCATTTTCGTCTCTATTAAAAAAAACATTGCTCTATTTTTCTGTCTTTGGTCTGTACACAGCCAGTTTGTAATTTTTACGAAATTTATGGGCCATTCCACGAGCAAGGCAGTTTTGCGTGACACTCCGTAGCATAATTTCATTTTATGTTAATCTGTGTTTTTATGAATAAATCGAATAATGCTTCACATCTCAAACGTTTTGCAAAAGGAGGCATCACTTTAAACCTTATAATTATCGAGATAATAAAATTTTCTTTTTTCATATAATACGGTAATCACAAAAGTACAAATAATGGGATGAAATCACGTTTTTTGATTGATATCACAAGACTCTTTATAGCCTTGAATTATAAACATCTTGAGTAATAGTATAATAATTTTAATTTATGATAACCATTGATGTGAAAAAAGATACGTGAAATTATTATTTTTTAATTAGGTGTAAAATTTTTTTGTGTTGCACAGAGTAATATTCATAATCAAGAGAAACACTATTTAAAACTTATTTTTTACAGTAATAACTCAATAAATAACCGATATAGTGATAACCACGTCTATAAAACGACGGAGATCACTGAAATAACGGTAATCACCGTTGCGGTAATCACGTGAGCAATTTAGTTTTTAATTAATTACTTCAAAACGGTTAATAATAAGAATTCAATATTTTTTGTGTAAGTAATTATAACACTGCTTAATATGTCAAAATAATCCGAGTTAAATATATCAACAAAACAAGCGAGAAAAAAATAAAACGGTAATCACTTTCAACTGTGACAAAAAAATCGTGTTGTTTTCTTTCCTTCGTGATTTGGCAGCGACACAATAAGTCACAGGTTCGCACTATTTAGCCGTCGCGGCGTGACAGACTCTTTCTAGGAACGTATCGTCGATGTCTCTCGGAGTGTGCGTTTGAGCAGTACGACGCGTTTTATGGCCAAATTAGGTTAAGACGCAAAACTCGGGACACTTTTTAAAAATGGTTTTAAAAATAAACTAACGTAATAATAATTATTTAGGCAATAGGATTTCATTTATCATATAATTGGCTTGCTGTGAACAACAAAAACCTATAGTTTCCGCGTTTAGTTTTCGAAGTATATGTCATCAACTAACAAATTTTGGAGGTGGGACAAGGCCAAAATGTGGACTCCTCTGACTTTAGATTTTTGTTTCGCGCATTTAATAATAAGAATATACTATTGTTAGACTTATTCTGAGCAGAATAAAGTGTGAATTACGTAAGATATTTTTTTTATAAGGTTATCTGTTAAAATTTGGATTTCACAGGTATTTGAACTTGAGAACACGAAAAATCGTACGGCTGGAGAACGGCCCTTATGTTTTTTTTTACACGGTTAGTTCAAATTTTGAAAGGCGGAGTTATATTTATTTTCAATTCACTGCAACAAGTTTTAATAAAGCAGTAAATATTTCGCTGCCAAGAAAATCGTGTCCTATTTTTAGGAATGCGTCTCGAATTACGATTCGTATACACCCAAGAGGTTTCCTAACATGATAGCCATAACTTTTCGAGGCGTTTTTAGATAAAAAGGATTCGCTGGGAAATTACGGGCAGATTACGTTTACCTACGGTGACTACATTTATTTTTTTGTGATTAAAACTGTTGCATCTTTTGCTTTGACTGCAAGCGCGAACGTGATCAGTTGTGTGTTTACAGAAAGCGCCCTCGAGAGTCCATAAATAAAACCAATGATTCAAATTAAATTTAACAACGTACCTACTTATTAACAATTCAGTGTGGTTCGAAAGTTCCTACGGACACAAAATAATTACGCAAAAAATTTATGCGTTGGTATAGTACAAAACAAATGAAAGTGGTAAGTTTATTTTAATCAGAAAATTGTTTTGATCATAATGAAGTCTTCCATCTATCTATCTCTTAAAACTTACCTTTAAGAGATGTCTTCGTAAAACTTCAACACACAATGTTTGCGTAATAAAGTGTTTACTTACTTAATTTTTTCCTCTTTATTTATGGAATTTATGGCACCTAATAATACGCTAGAAGTCAATGTGAATTGTGTAGTCATGTTTTTATCTAAGTAGCCGCTCATGCACACTGCATGATGTGCACACATGTGCACAGCCTGCCTCATACGGCAATACAGGCATGAATGTATGTATCTACTGCAGTCAGTCGAAGATTGTCCGAACCTTTACGTGTAGTCAAGAAAACCAAAACGACTTGTCTCCTCACCGTCTGGCGGGCAACCCGAGACGCGCATTTGGGTCAGTCTGCCCGGGCGGGTGACACCCGACACCCGGCCACGCCATCGGGTGCAGCCAGGCTTTCGCGTTAAACCCGTTGGCAATTTTGAGCCACAATCTTAAGAGGCATCTTTGGGTGTAAACAGGTTAAGTAGACGACAGGCTAGCGACCTGTCACTTCTTTCATCTACGTTTTGTGAGCTCTGCCTACCCGTTGGGAATATAAGGGTGTTGTATGTATGTATGACGATTTAGTCTTAGCACGGCAGCCTGCGACTTAACTCTTGCGGGATGGAAAACCAGGCTACTAAGGGGCTAGGCGGGTCAGTGCCCCGGGGCCCTCAAGCTCAGGGGGTCCTCGAAGCCTTGCAAGAAATTTCGATCGAACTGAACTTTTGGAAATCAGTTCACATAGCAGTGCTGCAGTGGGGCCCCATTTTCAATTTGCCCCAGGGCCCTTGGTTACCCTAGCTACGCCACTGTGGAAAATCTGTATTTTTCTGGCGTTATGTTACGTCGCGCAAATTCGACTAGTGCATTGCCGTATTAAGAGTCGATTCAACCAAATAAGAATAAAATTATGTCTTAAACAGCAAATACCGTTAAGATTTCCTTGCGTTTTGTTTTTATAAAAAAAAACTTGAAGTGACAGCTGCATTAAATTTCGTACACAAATTACATAATGATGTTGTCACGCACGAATAGTTTAATTTGTTTAAAGCATTTTTGCTAATGTCCCGTGACCGTATGCAAATATTTGTGAAGTGATCTTTATACAATTAGAAACTAATCCATTTAGCGGTTTAAGCGCTGTATGACGCACGTACTTTGTTTTCACGTATTATTTTATTTTGTTCCAGGTTTTGTCTCATTGGCATACGTATATCATTATGTTTAATCCAGACATACTACTGAATCTGAAAAAGACTATAACACAGTTGTGTTGGAGATTTTCTTATGGTTATTGAAAATGTGAATATTGAAATGTTAATGTTTCTAAGACTCAATAAACATAAGTACTTAAGAAAAACGTAAACCGGAGCCTCTATAACATTATACATATATCACGCCTGTATTCTCAAATGGCATAGGCAGAGTTTACAAAACTTTACATGACTTTGCCACAACTCAAAGCCAATTTCGGTACAATTTTAATAATTAAATAAAAGTGATAAGTTTGCAAGCCTGTCGCCTAAAATATACCTTAACCTATATCCTTAGTCACCTCGTACGACATCCACGTTAATGGAGAGGTGATTCTCTAAACCTAACACCACACGGCAGACAACTGAAATGATATTACCAATCGGTAATTTAAACTTTCATGGATAATAAAAATACAGCATTATCCACGGGAAAGTCGAAATTGTCCGGTCCAGTTCTAGGATTAAGAACCGAGTTAAATGCGCAACTTTATACGCGATTTATTTGCTAGTCCGGTCTAGCCGCGAGATGTGTCGCTTCCTTGAGGGTATAATTAACTGGCAGCCAGCCAATCCGGTATTCATAAGATAAGCAGCCCACCGGAGAGGAGTGATGGTGGAAATAAACCGACAGGATCAGGGCGAAGAGAACTGCTCCATACAAACATTTTACTTTTCGAACCACATGTACCGACAGCTAAGTAAAGTAGCCCCCTAAAAAAAGTATCAGCGCTGCGCCACCATTATTACAATTTAATACTAAGAAAAACAAAAAAATTGCTTAAGCGTAGTGCCAATCAATGCCTGTTCGACAAACTATGACAACAAATCCTAAACAAATTGGCATTCTAAAATATATATGGTGTTTAATTATTTGATAAATAAAAAAAAAACATTATTTTTCCGCAATTTAACTAAAGGAGTAATTAAAATAATTTATTTTTAACCCAGGGAATCGAAAGTTGTCATGGCTCCGGATCAGGGAGTGGGCAATCATCAAGACCGTGGAGGAGGTTTAGACTCGCTATGGACAGGGTCCGATTTAAGGAGCTGACTGTCAACCTTCAGTGACGAAGTGGCTCTACGCCTCTTCGGAGAAGATTTTCAACCCAGTCGCCATCCTATTATGCACGTGTAAACTGCCCACAGTACCTGAGAGCCCTTCACTAATCTCTGGTCGTACGACGCGAGTATGACAAGTATTTAGTGTAATGTGTAATGTCAAATGAAATGTACGCAGGTGATTCTAGTTAACGCATTAGTCGGCTAATGGGGTAGATAAGGGAACTTGACCCACCTGTGCTGGCAACACTGTTCCATAAGAACGGTAAATGAGGTGTCATATTAGAGGCTAAATTGCTATTTAAAATCGTTTTGTGACACTAAACGTTCTCGGATTGTTTTTAAAAGCGTTTGGAATGTTGGACCACTGGCATTACAGCTTTAACTTTAACGGATTTCGTAATGATAAGTACAAGCTACAAAATGTGTTAATTATGAAAAGTGGAGCTTCGAAATAGAACGTAGAATATGATCATAAATTATTTCAAAAGAAAACTGATAGCCAACCAGTCTTTTTACCCGGTTCGGGCGTTTGTTATCTTTTTTTAAAGTCCGATTTCCCAAATGGGGTAGATAGAGTACATTAAATGTTACATATTTGGACAAACCACTTCACGTTTCGTAGCTACTTATAGCATAATTTTAAGTTGGAAGTTAGACTAAAACGCTTTAATCAGCAACAAGTAGACAGATTTAGTCGCTTTTTACGTAGTTTGTAATAAATTTGATCAATTTCATAGACTTTGTCCCCTCGAGACAAACGTTGAAGTGTGCGGAGCTCCGCACGGCCACAGAGATGCCATATCTACGTATCTACCCGTTGTGAGCTCTGTGGTGGGGTCGAGTTGCGTTGCGGTGCGCGCGGTAGACTTGGCGGCAGCTACCGCTGGCACAACCATAATTTGTACCAGTAAAGTAGCCATAGCAAACCTCATTTACTTCAATCGATAGGGAATAAACGCGTTTCGATTACTTTTCGACCAAATAAACCAAATTTCAACGTATAAGTATTAGGTTCTTTTTTGGGATAACATACCTAAAAAATCGATACTAAATTTAATTTGTCGTTGAACTTACTTTCAAAAGTGGAGGCACATCACTATTTTGCAAAATACAGGCAACATGGCAATGTCATTTTAGTGTCTGAGATTAAAAAAACAGACCATTGTGTAACTACAATACGTTATTCGCTGCTAATGCTTACCGACTTCACCTATTTCCACAAATGATCACTAAAAGCGTTATAAAAGACTTCATATAAACCGTTCACGCCGACGGTATCGAGTACTGTAACTTTAAATTCATAGTAATAAACATCTATGTAATGGAAGTGTAAAGTACGAAGTGTGATTCGTATTGACTAACCAAAGGATACGTAGAGTTATTTAAAGTTTCTATAACTTATGCGAGCCTGGTAAAGCAGTTCAGTTTTATCGCTCATAGTTATAAATGTCTCACTCTAACCAAATGTGTGCGAAAGGGATGACTAATGTATGGCCCGGAATAAAGACTATGTGCTAAATGGCGCATTATTGTTTGTCATACATTGTCATAATGTGATGAAGTAACGAATGTCATAATGATTATTAGTCATAATCGAATTAATGAAGTAAATATAGTAAATACTATTTTTACACATAAAACAACCTCACCTGACTTGTTCTACATAAAACATGTTTTTTTTCACAAGATCCTACCCGCAAATGATTAAACGCCACACTACGTCAAACGAAATAGGGTTGCTATAAATAAATAAAATCATTCGACTGGCAACCCTAGCAGCTGGCGCAAGCACGCTGTGCGCGCGCAGACCTCGCGTCGCCGCGCCGCCTCTACCAACCTAGTAGGTTTTACTAGCAACCCGTTCTGACTTCGTCCGGGATATTTTGATATTTATAGACAGAGATAGACATAGGTACACAGTAAAATATTGTTTTATGAAATAGTACATCCATTCTCCTATTTTAAAAGAACGTAGAGTTATATACATAACATACATAAAATCACGCCTTTGTTCCCAAATGTGGTAGGCAGAGCACACGAAACGTGAAATAGACATGTCCATGATTATGACTAATTCACGCTTCGCAGCCACTACCAGCATCATTTTGGGTTTGAAAACAGATGTAAGAGGTAGTATAATAGTGACAGGTTGCTAGTCTGTCGCCTAACGATTACCTAAACTCATTTCCTTAGTCGCCTCCTACGACATCCACGGAAGAAATGGAAAGGTGTTATTCTATACCCAACACCACACGGTTCAAGATAGAATAAGGATAGAATAATAAGGTAGAGTTATGTAATGTTTTAAATATGAGGAGGTAGAGTTATCACTCGTCACTTAACCTTAAAATTAAGTTGCGTAGAAACTAAGTAATCTGTTACACAGGGAAAATTGAGAATAGTTAACACCTCCATTTCTTCCCTGGACGTTGTAAGAGAGAGATGGAGTGAATGCGTTATTTTTTTGAGTATGTAACGACAAACCTAAATGTTATTTTAAAAATAAATCTGACTTTTAATTACTATGACAAATTACAGGTTGCGCCGCTTTTTATTTTAATTGCGTACTTTCACAGTAAATACCTTTTCGCAAATCGTTAATGACATTTATGATAGCAATTAAAAGACATCCCTAAGTGCAGTTTCATTTTCAATCTGGTATGCTAAAGTAACCCAAAAAGGTCGTTAAGACTGGCTGGTTATAAAAGAATAAAAAAAAATGTGATGCGATTTAAAAAGAATCGATATATTTTCAGTCTTGCTTCTCTTTATGAAGAACGTCTCAATCAACAACTTTTGGCTGAAAATCGATTTTTATACACGGCAGGCAGAGCACACGAAACGCTACTTAGACACAATACTGACTATTTCGCGTTTTGTAACCACTTTTTGGGTTCCGATTTGCCAAAAGACGTAGAATAGTGACAGGTTAGACTGTTGCCTGAAATCTAGTTTCCTTAGTCATCTCTTACGACAACCACGGAAGAAATGTAGAGATTTTATTCTAAGCCAGACTTCACACAGGGTTTATTATCAATCTCTATTAAAACTACACACGAAATGTGAAAGTAGCTCTGTCGGTTCCTTTTTCACGTTTTAAGTGTTGAACTGATCTCAAGAAAATTCGGAACGGAGATTTATTGATACCTAGTTCGATTTTCGATAAAGAAAATCGATTACTTTTTACCGATACCAAAAAAAGACATCCTTCACTATTCCAGAAGAGCTGGCTTGTTGATTTCGAAAATGGAATCCCTATTCCATTTTTTTACGTTTCGGAGACTAAAATAAATACTTTTTAAATCGATGGTAAATTCTCGTTTAAAGACGTTAAACGTATGTCGAAGTTGTAAAATATTTCAAGCAACTAAACCTACCGCAGAACCACTTAGGGCAGCTTGTTAATAAGGATACGGTATTTCATGTCGTATAAAACGTAATAAAGTTAATCGAACCCAAGGAAATCCACATTGGCGATATAATTATAGATATGCTGCCTTTCACTGCGTAACGCCGACCTGTCTGCGAGCCGCGAGGGCTGGCTCTAGAAACCACACATACATTCATACATACAACACGGCTGTATTCCTAAATAGGGTACACAGAAGCATACAAATCGCTACAGACAAAATCACGTATAGTATCATAACTGTTTCTACCATATTTCAAAGTTTTAATTTTGAGGTAAAATAGTGACCGGTTGCTAGCCGTGCAGAAATCTTTCACACTTGAAAGAAAAGTTTGAGTCGTTTACACCCTTTAAGAATGATTATTGAAAAGTTTTTCATTTTTCAAAACTTTCAATGAAGAACCATATGGGAATTTTAAATCTTTATCTTACTGAATTTCATTCGAATAACTTCAAAAACGGCAAAGTTTCATACTAACTTTACACCCCCGTTTTAACCTACTTTCAAAAATCATTTCTTAAAGCTCCTCTTATAAAATTAAGGAGCTACTGTGCAAATTTTTAAGTTTCTAACTCTAATAGATTAGGCCCTGCATTGATCATTGATAGTTTGGATATTAGTTACTCTTTCACGTAAAAACTACTGAATGGATTATAATGAAACTTTACAGTAATTAGCTTATACATCAGAATAACACATAGGCTACAATGTATAAAGATATTATGTGAATCGTCCAAAATGTGATAATAAGTGTCAAGCAAGTAACCGAAATCTCCGCGGAAAAAGTCGCGGGCGGCCGCTAGTATATTTATATCGACGTCACCCCAACGTTTGAACAAGTAAAACTTCGCTTCACTGAAGTCTGATGCCTAATTTTAGTATAATTTTGCGAGAAATATCCACAATCCCCTATGTTTACAGTTAGCGCCCGTCGGACACTAACGTCCAACAGATGGCTACTTAATATGTTGGCACTTTCTTGCAGACAATACAATAATACAATGGGTCATATTTCAGCCAAAAGAGAGCATTACACTGAATAAAACAGCTTTTACTTTATAATAGCCTTTGGGGAAAAAATCTCGTGTTAAAAACGCATACATACATCACGCCTTAATGGGGAAGGTAGAGCCATGACTGTTTCACGCTTCGTGGTCCTTCTAGCATACATTTTTAGGTTTTGAGTTGACAGGTATAATAGTGACAGGTTGGTTGTCGCCTAAAATATGAAGAAATGTAGAGGTGTTATTCTAAACTTGATACCACACGTCAAAAACTATGTGCCAGAGATAATGTTGCAATTTTTTTACTGCGTTTGACCCAAATGTAAATTAGTTTTTTCTTTAGGCCATATCGCTAAGACAGCTTGCTTAAAAAATCAGACAGATTTAACTCTATTTTATTTATTTTTGACAACTGTATTACGGTCGCTTAGCAAATTTAAAATTATGCAAAATATTATTATGACTATCTATGATTATTCATAACAAATAGAGACCAGCCAGACAATCGCCAAATTATACGAAAGTCAAAGCTCGCCGGCGGCCATAAACAAATCCAAACTCGACTTTAATTCGATGTTTTATTAGTCGAAACGGACCAATAATCGATAAAAGATTATTCGATACTACGGTGTCAAGTTACCCACAGGTGTGCGACCGAATTCAAATATTATTGGTTTTTATTCGTTTTTAATTAATTTGAATGTCGAATACATGTTTTATTTTGTCTTTATGGCGTCTAATGTGCCAGTATGTTTTTAAACGCGAACTGTCATGGAGAGAACAGGTTAATGCGAATCTGGAACTTTCTGTGTGGTTAAGAATTAGGTTAGAATCGTGAAAACGTCTATGAAGCATACAGATTAAGTAACTGAAAAGTAGATATAACCTTTAGTAAATTAGATAGGTAAACGATGTATAAGTGTTCTATGAGAGTATTTGTTAGTACCTAAGCCCGTTTTGGTGACATTGATAGGTTAAAGAGTGACCTTTTCACCTTCAAAATAATGATTATAAATTGTTACTTAAAATTAATTTGATTATATAATGAAACTCAAAACTCTGTTTTTTGTTCTTTTACGATCGATAACCAAGAAGTTTTTTTTTTAATTGAAAATTACCTATTTAATTTTTAGTGTTAAGGCAGAGTCAGATATCAAAGTCGGCCTACAAATAAATTACATCTTACACGTAAAGTCTGCCATCTTTATTTATTTTTTAATAGAGACAGCACAGCATCATATATTTACCTACTTGATGGTGGTGAATATTCTTATTTCTGTGGCCTTCATTCTCTCGATAACAGTTCACATTAGATGAATCATGTATAAGTATGTACCTAGCTACATACGCACTAAAACGTAGAGATAATTCTCAACATCTTATCATAAGCATCTCGAGGTATCCGATGATAAGAGATTGTCAAATTATAAGTGGTTACGAAATATATATCGCTGATTACGAGTAGAATCGTCATTGTCTTGATGTAGATAATTCTGGAGTCAGCTTCACTGACTCTCTAATTAGTATCTTCTAATATCTGAAGGTGAAGTGAAGTAAAGATAAGTCAAATGTTAAAATTAAAATCACTTTTAAAACTACAACTGGTCATAGATCAGTAGGTTTTGATATCGGTGGTCAGACATGTGCATGGAACACATATTTATCAAACATTACATAGACGAAACCTATTTATACTATTCATAGTCGCTTTTAGCACGTTTGTAGGCTTTAAGTTAAATAATGAAGGTAAAATGGTAACAGGTTGATAGCTAGTCGCTTCTCACAAAATCCTCGTCGGAAATAGAGAGCTGTTTAATAAACCACATGAAACTACATAACATGAGACAAACATAGAGCTGATATTAAAAATCTTTGTTCATTTCATTAATATTACAACAGATTCTGACATTCCTTAATGGAGGCAAAATTAAATTGAAAAGATATCCAAATACTTAGTTTCTTTAATACTATGTCAGTAAATACAGCAGTTTATCTCTTCAAAAAAATTGAAAAGTTATAAAGTTAATTTTCATGATGTTCTTAATGTAACCGTTCTTGAAAAAAAAATGATCGTAATTCTAATTCCCTCTTGCCGCAATAACTTAAATCTCTATTTAGTATTCACTTCACTTCAACTCTCTTCAACTTCATGACGAGTTTAGCATAAAAACCTCTATCTCAGTAGGTAGTACCAAAGCGTATCAATATTTAGTATTACCATTATTTAATGAAGGCGTCTTTAAAAAGAGCATCAAACACGGCAAAAAATTGCACTTCGTAGAATCAAAAATCAAAGACTTAAGAACAGATACCGAAAAAATTTTCGTGGACAAAAAAACAGATTCTTAGAAGACAGAGATCCGGGCTGCACCGCAGACTCCACCGTTGAAGTCTTTTGTATGAGGTACCGGCGTTTTGGGTGCCAAAGTAATAAATTCTCCCCGTGTGGTGTCAGGTTTAGAATAATGCTTCTCCATTTCTTCCGTGGATGTAGTAAGAGACGACTAAGGAAGGCTACGGTACATTTTAGGCGGCAGGCTAGCAACTTGTCACCTATTTGTTCTTTGTACGTCTAAAATTATGTTAAAAGTAGCTGCGAAGTAAATTATTCATGGTTTTGTCTGTATAGCTTTTAGTGTGCGCATTAAAAAAAACAAAAACAAGAAAAAAAAAGAAAGGCAGTTTTGAGATCAACAACGCAATTCAATTCTCACTTTTTTGCAATATGCTAATTTAAAACTCAAACACAATTTGAAACAAACTACAACCGAACAACCGTGTATACAATGTTCGGTGTATGATATCAATATACACCTAGAAACATATTACCCGTTCTTAAGATCCTTCTGTATCGCTATTACACAGCTATTATGTAGCTGTCAAAATTAGAAATTTCTAAGTTCACAGTTCGCAGATGTTCCCTTGTGATCTAGGCTCACAACACCTATGCTTTAGACCTTAACCGTGTTGGAATAAGGTTCAAGAACTGTACACTACAGCTAGGGAAAGTAGATAGTAATAAGCTTTCATTTCGCTTTGAGGATTCGCTGTTGTAAAGCAAAACCAATATTTAGGGGATTTATTTTCGAATCTGTGGAATAATCATTGTAAGTTAAAAAAAATCCGCAACTCAAAACAGGGTCAATATCAGATTTCGTCCCGCAATTTCTAATTTCTTTGGCGCAATTTTTTTCTTCAATATAAGCAACAAATGAAATGACATACCTTGTAAATGACTGAATTTCAGCACAATAACATAGTTACATAAGAAATTCAGTCGTTTACAAGGTATGTCATTTCATTTATTGCTTATATTGAAGAAAAAAATTACGCAAAAGAAATTAGAAATTGCGGGACGAAATCTGACATTGACCCATTTAAACTTGTATGTATCTTTAACCTTAAATTCCTTAGCAATGCAATTCCTAACAATACTGTTAGAAAATACTATATCGAAGGATAAAGTGGACAATTTATCGACAATGATATATATCACAACGCGAAATTCCCTTAAATCCCTACCACTACTAAGTAACTCTGTCTGTCTGTTACGCTTCCCCGCTTAAACCTATCAACCGATTTTGATGAAATTTGGCACAAACAATCTTTAGACCCTGAGAAAGGACATAAGCTACCTTTTATTGCGAAAAAAGGCATTGCCTAAAATAACTATTTCACGCGGACGAAGTCGCGGGCACAGCTAGTCCCTAATAAAGTCGTTCACAGCTACTTCAGCTGTGAGTGTTGCGAAACCAAAGTATAGCGTTCACGCTATTTTAGTGCGGATTTGAGTACTGCAGGGGAGAGGGCCATTAAGTTTTTACGGCTTTGGCTTAAGGCGAGTCCACACCGTTTTCGTAAAGGGGCATTTTCAATAAAAAAAACTTACATACATACATACATATTCTCACGCCCATATTCCCATGAGGGGTAGGCAGAGCACATGAATTCAAAAATCCAGTGCCACGTTTAGCAAATTCAGGGTAACCAGATAGTTAAACGTGATATTGCGGTGACAGGTTGCTAGCCTATCGCCCACAATACACTAACCCTTTCCCAGAGTCGACTCTTACGACACCCACGGGAAGAAAGGGGTAAAAAAAACTTAACAATCGCTTTCAACTTAAAATCTGTTGGCTAAATGTGCAAGCTTTCAAAGACTTTACAAAAAAAAGTAAAAGAAAAGAAAAATCCGCGATTTTTTTTTAAATTTTCTTAGGTTAGATTAAAACATATTTGTACATAGGAAGCTTTGTCATAGTAAATATTGTATTTTTTTATTTAACAGAACGTCGTTTTTTTTCCTCGCGTTCAAAGTGAAAAGTAGAGTGTTTAACGCGAGACTAAACAACCATAATGCCACTAGAACTATAGTTTAAGTTAATTTAAACCTTTTGGTGTCGGTTTTAGAAATAAACCTCTGCATATTTTACGTGGATGTCGTAAGAGGTGACTATAATTAAATTACTAACATCTATGGATTTTATCTGAAATAATAATTATTATTATTTAACCATTTGGATACCCTGAAATTGCTAGATGTGGCACTGAATTCTTGAATTCATGTGCTCTGCCTACCCCTCTTGGGAATACAGGCGTGATGTATGTATGTATGTATAATTATTATTATAAGGAAATAGATTAAGGCGTGTTTTAGACGACAGGCTGGCAACCTCTCACCATCTGCCAACTTGAAACCTAAAAAATATGCTAGCAGTCCATAAAACGCCATAAAACGGGAAATAGTCTTTTTTTTCTATCTATCTATTCTGCGATTCTTAGCATATTAAACAAAGATCTGATTTGAGATTAAAGATACCTACTTAAGTATGATAAAAAAACTTTTCAGGCAGATATCGTTATGTCGCAGCCTTTACGGCCGTGGTCCCAGCGACCACGCCCCCGCCACTAAACGCCGGTTAACACCATTTTAATCGTTGGTTTACGTTAACTGCCGTTTAACTGTACTTCGGTCGGTTTTGAATAAGCCATAATGGTCGAGGAGCTCGACAGCAAATGAAAGATGGTAGATCAAAATGTTATTAGTAAAATTGTTTAGAATAGCACCTCTTCTCATCTTCACTTCTTCCATGGATGTGGAAGCGGCTAAGGAAACAAATTAAGGTGATTAGGCCATTATACTCTGTCGGTTTAGGTACTTAAATTAAAGTAAACAAACTTTATGTCAGATTTGACAGGTTAAGAGCGTTTTTTGTTAACTACCCAACTTTTTTCGGATATTCAAAAAGTTTAGCAAAGGAAAGAAACAATAAAAAATATTTTGTTGGTGCCTAAATTTACCTAATACCAGAAACAATCGGAATTAGAACACTAACATTCATCAGATCAATAAATATTACGAAGATTCCTTTGCTAAACTATTTGAACATCCGAAAAAAGTTGGGTGGTAAAAAAACGTTCTTAACCTGTCAGATCTGACACAAAGTTTGTTTACTTTAATTTAAGTACCTAAACCGACACAGTATAGTTAGATACATTTTTATACCTGCCAACTTAAACCCTAGAAAATAAGCTAGAACTGGTCACGAGACGTGAAATAATAATATGTAGCTTTCCTTTGCTTTCCCATTTGGGAATATATACGTGATGTATGTATGTAAAATTTGTTCCATGTTCAAGCATTTTTGACGGCCGGATAGCCCAGCAGTTAGAGAACCTGACTGTGAAGCTTGAGGTCCTGGGTTCGATCCCCGGTCGGGGCAGATGTTTGTATGATGAAAACGAATGTTTGCTTTCGGGTCTTGGATGTTTATCTATATATAAGTAAGTTTATCCGTTGTCTAGTACCCATAACACAGGCATTAAATTGCCTTCTTTGGGACTAGGTGATTGGTGTAAAAATTGTCCAGTGATATTTATTCAATAAATACGCATTTCCTACGTTCGATTGTTGTGTTGGTATGTCTTCACTATTTGTCGACGCTGTGTAAGCTCGTTCTAAATATGAAGCTAATTTTTGGTATAATTTTGACGTTACTTGGCAATCGGTGTCGCCTTATTTAACTTTTACTAGTTCATGTAGTGTGGATTTTTCTCAGTTCATTTGATACTTTAGTGTTAGAAGAATACAATTTACTAAACTATAGATTGCCACATCGTGACGCATTTGAAACAAAAACGCATAACTCGTGGGTGAATGGATTTCGAACTAAGCAGTTTTTTTAATGGGCCTAGTAAATCTTTGGGGGTGCACTATCAGAGAAATAGTCCAATTAGGACCCGTAATTTTCGTAGTTTGTCAGCTTTATAATGAACTACGGTAAAAAGTTGAACAAAAACTAAAGATACTGTTACCGATAACGAAATTAACGAAAACAATGGGACCTCCCTGACAACTAGAATGGACTCGTACTGATTCATGATTTGAAACACATTTAAAAGAGATAACGACTTTGTGGAGGTGCCGCCATGACAGTCAGAGTGACTGGTTAAGTGACAGCGGCATCTTTACACGACTTAGAGTTGCCAGAATTCTGGAATTTACATAGTTTTTTTGAGAATTTGGTAAAAGTAAGTAAGTTCTTTGAGTTTTTTGAGGGTCCTTTATAAGTTAACGATTTTAGTTATCTTTTTGTAGTTAGAAGTGTCACAGAAAGTAGCTATATTTTGAGTGCCATGAATTTACAAGAGGTATGGTTACCTACATTATAGGATTTGTTTCATATTGCAAAGATAACAAACATTAGCAAATAGGTATCTTGGAAGTTTTTTCTCAACCATACTGTAAAAAGTAACTCATGCTGTAGATAAAAAAAAATAGGTGTTGCACAATGACACCACCTTTATTCACTCACTTCAATCGAAACACATGGCATGGGTACTCCATTCATTCCCTCACGTCTTAAATTATTAAAGGGCTGAAAAACGCACCAAAAAGGAACGCGTGCGCATCTGAAACGGCGCGCAACTCTTGCGTCATCTGCAGTTGCTTCGGCGAACTGACACTTGGCGGCTCGTCCGTCAATACCAGTCAAGCACTTCGAAATGTTATTATCTACCTACTTAAGTAAGATTTCTGTGAAACGCACTTATTTAGCGTAACGGGAAAACTCTTTAGCCATTTTCTTTGCATAAAATGTGTCTACCGTCATTTTTTCGCGTGTTTCGAATTTAGAATAACACTTCTTTTTTTCTGTGGATGCTGTAAAACGCGACTAAAGAAATAGATTTAGATGTGTTTTAGGTGACTAGAGAGCAACTTGTCCCTACTAAACCTTCTTCATCTATGTTCAAACATAAAATTATGCTAAAAGTGGCAATACAACGTGAATCGGTCGTAATTTTGACCACACGTTCCATGTGTGTGAACACATGAAGTTTTTTTGCATCACTATGATCAAAATTTGCGTAAGAAAACGACTCTACCTGCTTTTATTTTTACTTGTTAGTAGTAACGTATAATCCTAACCCAAAAAGGTTCACTCAGTTGCTAATTTACCGATTAAAAAAGCACTAATATTGGCGTTAACTGCAAACTTGATTGCAACTACAAGTTACTCGCATTTTATTAAAACATAAAAAACGCTTCTTCAAAATAATGCACGTATTTATTTAGTTCGCGATTTCCAAGGTTTATATAACTAACACTCGTAATCCGACGATGTTACTTGCGGTTTTGCCCACGGCGGCGCAGCGTGACAAGGTGAAGATTAAATCTTATTCTAATCTTATCTTATCAAACGACAAAACTCTAAATTTCTGGCTGATTACGATCGTGCTGTCAAACCACCGGGTGCATGACTGTGTGCAGAATTATAACACAATAATACAGTTAATACTGTGTGTTCTATCGTCGTAGTAAGAGGTAAGGAAATAGGTTAAGGTATATTTTTAGGCGACAGGCTAGCAACCTGTTACTTTAAATGCCAACTTAAACCCTATAAAATGTGCAGTGGCCACGTGAATTAATCATGGTTTTGTATATGTAGCGTTTCGTGTTCTCTGTCTACAGTGGAATACAGAGGTGACGTATAATGATGATGTATGATAGATAAGCGTTGGAAAGAGTGATACATCAGTTAATTTTGACTTTAGAAAATCCGCAGTTTGGTCGTTCATAAATAAATTATGAAATCAGTGTATAGATAAATTAAAAGATCTGTCATAAATGTGTAGGGATTGGGTTGCAATGTAAGATAGTGTTCGGTAAGTTAGTGTAGTCGTATAACTCAACTATGCTACTCTTTGACGTCTCAAAACTTTAGTTAAAAATGCGGAAGTATAGAAACCTACCAACTTGTTGAACGCTTTACATTATTTCCCTTTCAACTACATCAATGTATGTTAGTGGTGTGATTGTCTAAAGTAACATACTAAACTCGTCGACGCGCGGCGTACAGGTGTCAAAGTTAACTGTCAATTAGTATGAAAACTTGACAGGTCAAAGCTATGCTAGTCGACTTCGGTGTTATGTTAGAGAACACCGCAGGTGTACTTGATATACAATTGTATTATTATTTATATCTTTGAGACCACGCCTTGAGGGTGCTATTTTCTAGATTTAGTAGTTTAGTTTTTAGGTTAGTTATGTTTTTTTTTTCATTAATGTTTTCATTTTTTAAATCTAATAAGACCAATAAAGAAAAACATTGTATGATAATATACAACATCCACACATAAGAGTGCATTTGGCATTAGATAGAGTTCCACGAACGGTGAAATATCCTCAAAGGAGACTGCGATACCGATAGCGATAATGTTTTAAACGAGAGGTACGATTTCTCTTGGTCGTAGGTTATCTTTTTGACGTGTAGTTGACATTTTAGGAATAACCCAACTCGATTTAACTTTAGGTTTGAGTTACTTTAGGCAGTTGTTAATATGATATACTTACTTTAATTAATTTGTAAACAAACTAAAAATGTTGTCGGCCAATTCTGTCCTGCTGTGATATTGTTAGGTATTACAAATATTACAAATATTAAAGTGTGATGAAAAACTTAAATAGTTTCACAAAATACAAACTTCATGATACTTGGATACTTTTAACACAACACCATATCATTTTCTGCAGAGTTTACGTTCGTTTATCGACTGATAATATCATGCTACAAACGAAAGCCGATATTTAAAGAACCCGCACAAACAACTCATGCTTTACACGTACGGATTTATCTCAAACACATCGAATAAGATCTGATAAGACCATTTTATACATAAGGACCACTTCAAACTATCTAAAGCCGATCTGACGACAGTTCCAAAGGTCCAGTTTCAAGTGTTTCTATCAAGGCTTTATTTTTATAATTGCCCATTAAGAAACTAATAAACAAAACAATCGCCTGTGAATTAAACAATTGAGCATCATCCAAAAACAAAAGCTACTTACGGTTAATTCCAAAATGTATCACAAAACACTAGAATACGGTACGTAAACGTTGTCGAGAGAACTCGCGGTACTGAGCGTGCGGTCAGGGCGACTTGCGTGTCAACATTGGAGCGGTTCGGCGTTTGTTTCTAGCCTATATCGAGAGCGGAGGGCTCTGATTGGTGGCCTGGCGGCGCGCCCGCTTGCCTCCTCGTGGCTACGTCACGGAACCAAAAGGCTTTCCAAGCCGAGTTTCCATTTACTTTGAAACATAGTGGAAGGTTTGCTTCGGCGAAGTGGGCTGGCGCGTCACCAACACTAAAGGATTATTCGACACTTAAGCCTTAAGTTTCTTCCTATTCGCGATTCTGCAGCTGCAGAATATTGTGTCGAAGAACCCTAATATCCTCCCCATAAACTTAGCAATACCAAATCTATATATATAAAAGGAGAAACTGACTGACTGACTGACTGACTGACTGACTGACTGACTGACTGACTGACATATCAACGCA
>BHDV01012210.1:103393-136961 GCA_005406045.1 Adoxophyes honmai
ACATAAATGTTATTATTCTAAAAAATCGGTTATGCTGTAGTAGCATTTAGAAAGCAGAAATGACTTTAATTTACGGTTAAATAGATTCTATTGTGGCTCATGAATTAAAGTCCTTGACCGTACATTACATAATTGTAGGATTGCTGATTTGGAAATACTTACACTTACATAGACCAGATATAACAAGCAAAAACGTTTACAACTAGAAATGCGTAACAATTTATTCAGACTCTTTGATGTTGAAGTTTAAAAGTTACGCAAAACGCAAAAATCACGTTCATTGTAATTTTATTGTACAGAATATAACAGGATATTTTATCCTACTGATATTGAAATAATTGGCACTTATATAGGAAAAATATGCTTCGATGTGGGAGCAACCATAAAACTTGCTGTCACTGATATTTTTGAGAAAAAGTACATTTATTTCGACTCTATTTTTCCTCAAATTTATGATTGAATTCATTGTTACTTTCTTCTTTCAAAAAACTTTTCACAAAATCGCATGACTATGAAATAGTTATTTATGTACCTGTTTCAAAATAAAAGACATTCATGAACAAGTGTCGTTCATGAAATTAATCTGAAAAGGCGAATTTCGCAAGAAATCATGAGTATTTATGTACGTTGTACAGTCGCATGCGTAATTTTATCCACATACATACATACATATCCTCACGCCTGTATTCCCGAGAGAGGTAGGCAGAGCACCATGAATTCAAAAATTCAGTGCCACGTTTAGCATAATAATAATTTTAAACAACATTCAAAGATAGCATTTTTACAAACTAGTAATGTCGGCTATCAAAATTGAAATAATTCGATTTCTTCAATCGTCACCTGTCTTCAAATTACACCAATTTCATAAAGTAACCATTATAATTCAACAGGATACAGGTTTCTTTGTAGGGCATTTGCTTATTTAATTTTATAGCGTCTAACGTTGCACGAAGGGGGGTTTCTTGGGAATACATGTGTAAAAATATGTGTGTATGTATGTATGTCTAACGTTTAGTAATACCACTTTGATGTAGATAAATGTACATTTTCCATGCTATAAATAGGCTCTATGGCCACGGTCTACTTCCACAACTATTCTAGACATTAGGAATGTCCCGAGTCGCGTCCGGCACAAACCTTCGCGGAATTATGAAATGAAATACAGCGTTTAAGTATTTTAATTGGTCTGATTATCCGTGGAAAGAGGCTCGTTGCTGCAAACACACTAACACAAATTCGTGGTTTCATAAATATGTAGCAAATGCGGCAACATATAAAGAACGTAATATTTAATTTTTAATTTATAATTCAATCCTAGCATTGGTATATAGCAGGGGTCACCAAATGGCGACCGCGGACCGCATACGGACCGCCGACCCATTTGTATGCGGACCGAAAAAATATATCTTCATTCATCTTCACGATTTAAAGTCAATAGTTTGCACCAATTCTACTCCAAACTTCAGACAGATAACCAAAATAAAAATAAAATCATTTTTCTCATTGATATTATGTAAATTATAACCTTTGTAATTTCCGTAATTACCTTTGTTCAATTTTTTTTTAATATGTGGACCGCGAATGTCATTTTGTTTCTTAAAATGGACCCCGAGCGAAACGAATTGGTGACCCCTGGTAAGTATATAGCGTGGAAGGTGAGATACATTGGGGTAGGCAGAGCACACAAATCGGCGCATAACGGTGTCATAGTACCGGCATAATTTTCAGGTTGTAAGTTAAGCGGTGTTTAAGCTCCAAACGCACTGACAGCAGAAGCGGGGCGGCGCGGTGGCGTGATACGAACGAGACTCTTATTTCCTGGCCTGTGATTGTTGCGCGCTCTTCCGCTTAGTGTCGAATATTACAACCGATACCGCGACGCTACCGCGCCCGCTTCCGCCTTCAGCGGAGCTTAATAGTGACGTTGCTGGCCTGTTGACTAAAACATACCTTAACCTATTTCCTCAGTCGTCTCTTACGACTTGTGCAAAAAAAAATGTACAGGTGTTAGCCCGACACCACATGGACAATAAAATTATTGGTCATAATCAGGGGTCGGATTTTTCATCGCATGATCCGAGGCAAGAAAACTATGAATTCGATATTAAAATAAAACTTTTAACTCATATTCATACTCATACTCACAAATTTTCTTAGTCCTGTAATACTTTGCCCCTTGTGCAGGTTAACAGATTAAAAATGTTAATCGAAAATTAATCTTACTGAATAAAATTAAAATATGTAAAAAATTGCCATTATTTACTCGTCTTACAATTGTAATTTTGAAATGGACAATGCACATGCCATACCTTGTCAAGATTTTGAGGCACTCATTCCTGTATCTACAAGCTTTATGGATATTGGAAACTAGATGCACAAAATAAAAGTAATGTTTTATTTTACTTTATTTTTATTTACAATTTAATTTATTTCTACTCATAACGATTTATTATATTTACAATTTAATTTCATTCTTAATTAAATGAATGAGTATGAGTATGGTTTAAATAATAATTTAATTTTAATATCGACTCCATACTTTTCTTGCCTTGGATCATGCGATGAAAAATCCGACCCCTGGTCATAATAAGCTTTGCACCTTCGTTTGAGTCATTTTAGTGCAGAAGCTCGAATATTCCAACTTGTGGTAGATAGATGGCTGGAGTATAAATGAACCTCTGAATCCCTGCAACCCGTAAAACAAACAGCCTGTACCTATTCCCAAATGGGATACGAAGTAGACCAAACAAAATGCTACAAAGACAAAACTATTTCACGTTTCATGGCCACTTTTAGCATAGTTTTAAGTTTAAAACAGATGGAAGATAAGTAACAGTGATTAAATAGGTTGCTAGCCTGTCGCCTAAAGCATACCTGAACCTGTTTCCTTTGTCACCTCTTACGACATCTCCGGAAGAAATGGAGAGGTGTTTTGGTAAGCCCGACACCACACAGAATAAACATAGATAGGTACACTGTATTTGCAGAATTCCCGTGGGATGGGAATATTTTATTAAGTAGTATCGGTGCAGTTTTGATTGCTCGTGGGCTCTGTAGTACTTTATACGGTTTCGCGGTTGTGGTGTGCCTCATAGGGGCTGAATGTAAGTAATAAGAATGTAATAAGACAATAATGCTCTTCGCCTGTTGGATAGAATTAGAAAGGAAAGCCTTTGTGGATGTCGTAAGAGGTGACTAAGGTAATACAGGAAAATAAAGGATTAAGAAAAAAATGGCATTCTCGTAGTGTCACCCTGTAGTATGTCTGTTTGTCTGTCGCCGCCCGGTCTGGCCGTCGGTCTGTCATAGCCGGTTGTTCTGAATCAACTAAACCGATATTGGAGAAAATAAAAAAACAAAGATGTTGGGCGAATTAATCGTAAAAATAATCTAACAAGTGCGAGACGGACATATGATACATACCTACGTACATACATCATCATAATCATAATCATAATCATTTATTGCATAAATGTTGTAGGTACATGGAGATGTTACAAATTTGCCTATCCAGACCGCGCTTCAACATTTACCCTGTAAGGGCACAGCAATTTCTAAACTTATACTATAGATAAATCTTGAAAACATTGCAGTAAATTAAAATTATGTTCTGAGATACAACTTAGCTCACTGCCTTATTTGTAATAGGTAAAAAATTTACATTAACTAAAACTCAACAAATATAAATCAAAGTAACAAAACGAGTAACATTATTATTTTTTATTCTGACATAACTCATCTAAGCTATAATAACATTTTCTTAATTAAGTAAATATTGTTTTAGTTGGTGTTTAAACCTGTTAACATCTGTAATATACATCACACCTATTATCGTCAAAAGGTACCCCAGAGCACCAACAGACAGACAGCGTCAACTAAAATTGAAAATGAGTGTCATAAAATCCCCAAAAGTTTCAAAGTTATAAAAAAAATCGGTGAAAAAAATCCAAATAGGTACATTCGAAGACTCTTCCGTTCCCCCATCATCCGGTCTCTGTTGCATTTCTTAATCCACTTCATGTATTAAATTTGTTCGTTACCACGTGGATTATCCCTGGGCTATTGACCTTACTAACATGTAAACAATAGTACATTGTTGTTACCTTGCACGCCCGTTGACGTAACATACATTACATACATGTATGTATACATTCATACATCATTATGCCTGTATTCCCAAACGGGGTAGGCAGGAGCACACAAAACGCTCGATAGACAATACCATGACTAATTCACCTTTCGTGGCCACTTCTAGCATATTTTTTAGGTTTAGTAGGCGGATATAATAGTGACATTTTGCTAGCCTATCGCCTAAAATATACCTTAACCTTCCTTAGTCGCCTCTTACGACATCCACGGGAGAAATGGAGAGGTGTTATGTCCCGATACCACACAGGATTGACGTAACAGCTTTTATATAAACTGGCAAATCAATTAGATCGGCCAAATTGTGCGGTTACACGGAACGAATTCTAATTACTTTCTGAGGCCGCAGTGTTCCCATACAAATTTTAACATTCTGTTTAAGATCTTTTTTGTATTTTGTTGAAGTAGGTAGGTACCTACCATTCATCGCCCTATCACACCATATTTCAATTGTCTACTGGTTATCATTATTTATATCGACCCAAAAACACCAAAAACATCATGATTATTGTTTGGGAGCCTTCCGTAATCTGAACTTTTCGGGGGGGTTTGAACTCGCAAACGTGAGTTCAAATCACACCTTGCCGATTTTATTTTGCGGCATAAAATTGTATGGACAAGCGGCCATTTTAAGGCTGCCTTGCAGACTGGGACCCCAATCGAATTGGACACATTTTAATAAACGTTCTGTTCACGTAACCTGTTAATTAGTGGACGAAGCCTGCCACTAATTGGCGATCGAGCAAGAGATTTTCTGGAAGTTTGAGATCGGGGTCTCGATTCATCGTGCATTGGGGCACCAATAGTCTCGATTGTTGAGATTATTTCTTGAAAGTGTCTTTCCTCACTTTCCTGTGTGGTGTTGAGATAGAATTACACTTCTCTCTCTCTCTCTTCTGGCTTTGTGAATGTCACGTTTCGTGTCTATTTTCTTTATTCAGTAAGGATGTCGCACCACGAAAAATATCGAAACAAAAAAACTATCGTAGGTACGATTTTCGATGTACTTACTTATTTTTTTAGGTAGAGATAGTTTCGCACATAGAGAGTGACATAGGCTACTTTTGTCTCTTCAATAAGGACCGTATCGTTAATTATGGAAACAAGTAAAATACTCGTAATTTGTGGGAACATTTTATATTATAGGAAAACAACTAAACTCATATACATATGAGTGTGCAAACACAATAATTAGAGTAACTTATTTTTATTTACTGGTCCCCTTGGCCAGTTTCCCAATCTTGCTTTTAATGTTTTTCATTAACCGTTGGACAGCTAAAGTGTTGAAGGTTTTATACGTACGAATCCTGTCTTTTTTTAATTCCTCGACTTTATCTGTTGGCTTAGTATGTTTTCTTAATCTTGCCTTCATCAGAGGTCAAAATCTCTCTATGGGACTTATCTGAGGACAATTAGGGGTATTGCACGTTTTTGGTTCAAAGTCGACGTTATTCCCTCTATATCAGTCTAGCACATGGCGAGCATAGAGGCAGGCAGTTAAATCGATGTAAAATAATGTGCGACCTCTGTGCTTGCGAATAAGTGGCAATATCCGCTTCTGAAGACATTTCTTTCCTGTAAATATCAGCATTCAAGTTACCCTTAACGAAGAACGGAGTCGTTTTCATCCCACATTGACAAACAGCTTGCCAAAACATTACCTCTTGGCCAAATTTTTTGCAAAAAATTGATTTTTCCTCTTGAGAGACCTTTGCATCTTTCGTTACGGTATAAAATTGCGGCCCAGGCAGGGTTTATAGTCAAGTTTGACATAAGTTTCGTCGCCCATAATAATACATTGTTTGTTTTTAGTTAAAATTTTATCGTTCAGTTTTCTAGCCCGAGTGTTAGCGGTAGATTCCTAGGTTTTAGTGCGTTTTGGCTGTTTTTGTTTCTTATAGGTTACCAGCATGTTGCTTTCATTGGCACGTTGAACCATTGTTAAAGAAGTTTGGCATTTTTTCGCACAATCTCGAGTGGAAATACCTTAATTTCTCGCAAACTGCCCGCATGTCTTCTTGTCCAAATTATGATGCAAAGGACCACGTTTTCTACCTCGACTAGGTAAATCTTTGAAAGTATGGTTCATGCCTAACCGTTTGATAGTGCTATAAACTGTTTTCAGACTAACACCTTCCATTTCTGCAATTTTTCTCATCGTCATACCCGATCCTTCGCTATATTTGGTCACAATAGAAAATCGTTGTTTCGCGGATAGACCCTTCATCTTGGAAATTTTCAACAGTTCTCAATATTTTTTGTACTGAATCCAATATTAGACTCAATACTTGACAGATTGACATTTATATATTATATTTATATTATTATATAACTTTTTTTGAGTACTACAAACCTGTTTCCATAATTAACGATACGGTCCTTACCCCCCATTTCCCTAAAGTGAGGGGCGGAAGTTTGTGGAGAATTCCGCAATTTTTAATGTAAAAAGCTACAAATTGGTATTTGTGTGCTATCTCTTCTGGGCCATTCCACGAGCAAGGCAGTTTTGCGTGACACTCCGTAGCATAATTTCATTTTATGTTAATCTGTGTTTTTATGAATAAATCGAATAATGCTTCACATCTCAAACGTTTTGCAAAAGGAGGCATCACTTTATACCTTATAATTATCGAGATAATAAAAGTTTATTTTTTCATATAATACGGTAATCACAAAAGTACAAATAGTGGGATGAAATCACGTTTTTTGGTTGATATCACAAGACTCTTTATAGCCTTGAATTATAAACATCTTGAGTAATAGTATAATAATTTTATTTTTATGATAACCATTGATGTGAAAAAAGATACGTGAAATTATTATTTTTTAATTAAGTGTAATTTTTTTTGTGTTGCACAGAGTAATATTCATAATCAAGAGAAACACTATTTAAAACTTATTTTTTACATTAATAACTCAATAAATAACCGATATAGTGATAACCAAGTCTATAAAACGACGGAGATTACTCAAATAACGGTAATCACCGTTGCGGTAATCACGTGAGCAATTTAGTTTTTAATTAATTACTTCAAAACGGTTTATAATAAGAACTCAATATTTTTTTTGTAAGTAATTATAACACTGCTTAATATGTCAAAATAATCCGAGTTAAATATATCAACAAAACAAGCGAGAAAAAAATAAAACGGTAATCACTTTCAACTGTGACAAAAAAATCGTGTTGTTTTCTTTCCTTCGTGATTTGGCAGCGACACAATAAGTCACAGGTTCGCACTATTTAGCCGTCGCGGCGTGATAGACTCTTTCTAGGAACGTATCGTCGATGTCTCTCGGAGTGTGCGTTTGAGCAGTACGACGCGTTTTATGGCCAAATTAGGTTAAGACGCAAAACTCGGGACACTTTTTAAAAATGGTTTTAAAAATAAACTAACGTAATAATAATTATTTAGGCAATAGGATTTCATTTATCATATAATTGGCTTGCTGTGAACAACAAAAACCTATAGTTTCCGCGTTTAGTTTTCGAAGTATATGTCATCAACTAACAAATTTTGGAGGTGGGACAAGGCCAAAATGTGGACTCCTCTGACTTTAGATTTTTGTTTCGCGATTTTAATAATAAGAATATACTATTGTTAGACTTATTCTGAGCAGAATAAAGTGTGAATTACGTAAGATATTTTTTTATAAGGTTATCTGTTAAAATTTGGATTTCACAGGTAGTTGAACTTGAGAACACGAAAAATCGTACGGCTGGAGAACGGCCCTTCTGTGCTACCCCGAATTTAACGCGAGCGGAGCTGCGGGCAAAGGCTAGTTTGTCTATAATTAAGTAAAAAAAAATATATATTATATGCCAGGAGAATGAGGAGTCTCAAGAATTACCCTCCCGCGGTCAGCGCGTTTGGAGCTTTATTGATGATCGCTAATTAATTCAGATGACGTCGAAAGAAAGAGTTATTCGTCATGACCCTAAAAACCTCTTTTTGATTCACAAGAGGTTAAAAAAACTCGACCGCAAACATGTGGGAAATGTTGCAGGGGTTTTACCAATATGTTTTAATAGTTTTATTTTTGTTTTATTTATCCTGTTGGGTATTTATAGAAACGCAGATGCCTAAAGAAACGTATGTTTTATAATTTATCGTTTTTTAATCGCAGTATACACATTATAGTTGCATTTATAATGAACATCTACGTAATTTTTCACTACCTAGTCCCAAATTAAGTTGGCAATGTAATGTCTGTGCTAGGGGTAGGTACTAAACATCGGGTACTAACTTGTTTGTAAACTTTCAAGACTCGAGAACAAAGTTTGTATTCATCATGACTAACTTCTGCCTTTTTCTTCTAATCTGTGATAATTAATGTGGAATATTGTTTTCATTTTCAATTGTAGGTACACTTGCGTAATATTTACTCATCCCTATAACTAAAACTTCCAATATTAAAGTAAGTATCTAAAAAACCTGCGCAGGATCACATTTTGAAATGCGATCGTGTGATGTTCGGCGCGCTGTGATTGGTCGGCTACTTTTGTAAGTGCATTTAGTAACAGCCACTAGTCACATAAAGCTAGTGTTGCGTCAGCCGATGCGGCCCTAGGCAAAGCTTCACGAACTTTAACAATAGGCCATTCGATGTACCTTTTTAATAATTATATTATTTTTTATTTAATGGATTCCTAACGCTACTTATGTAGCTTTCAATTTTTTATACTCCTTTAGGATCCGTTAGATTAGACTTTTAACGCACAAAATTTTGATATTTCTCAGTAATCCAACGGTAAAACTAGAAATCTTGCTTGACTTTTTTTTAAACTTCTGTTATATTTTTCTCGATACAAACGGTATCCTTTTTTTTAAACACTGCCGTTTTCCTGTATTATTCTTTCTTTTCACGAAATTTCGCAAAAGTTTTGCTCACGTTGCCACAACGAATGTTTTTATGCTACACATAATTGCAAAGAATAAGACAAGTATAACGTGAATAACTTCAATGCTGAATGACTCATTAAGGGCCCAACAGTTTGACAACCCCTGTCACTAGGTTAAGGAACAAAACCACGCGGAGCTTTTTGTATTATTTGTTACTTAAAGGTCGGCAGTACAACTAGACTTTCAAAATTATTGGACATTGGCTTTTGGCCTTTTATTGCAGGAATGGAAATAATAAATAGTTTTATTGCTTATTGTGACCATAACAATGTAGAGTTTATTATTGATACACATAACACGACGCATAGCTTTTAATTATGACGTAGGAAATGCTTTAAAGAAGAGATTAAAATAATTTAACAGAACGTAGTTTTTGTACACCAATTGATCCAACACACTAGCCGATATTAAATGTTTGGTACAATAAGAGTTTGACCATGAGTTTATTTCGCTATGAGAATGTTCTTTACTCGCTTATTACGATTATCTACGACATCCTTGGCGGAACTTTTAAGTCCGACACCACACATTTCAATTCTCCAAAAATATGACCAATTTTACGCTTTGTCATGTAATTTGCCAATGTACATAAGATAAGAGTTTAGGTGTCGGTGTAAATTTTAGGAACCAGTGACATACTAGTAAATCCTTCCGTTTTGAATCATATTGCTTCGAATTCCTTTTAATTCGTAACCGACAAATGTTAACACACAACACACACACACACACACACACACACACACACACACACACACACATAATAATTTGCCGATGGGGTTAAAAAGTGCTCGAGTGTAGACCACGGACCAGCAAGCGTAGCGTAGGACGTCCACCTACAAGATGGACAGACCTTATAAAGGTCGCGAGAAGACGCTGGAATTGCTGGATGTACGCTTCCAATCGGTACATATGGAAGCCCAAAGGGGACGCCTATATTCAGCAGTTGATCTTATGGGTGAGATAATGATGATGACTGTTTGTAATACGTCATAATGTAAGTATTATGATTATGTCACTCTGATAATCCGAGTAAATCTCGGTCATCGCGTCATTGTCTTATCAGTCAGATTATGCTATATTTACTCTGATAGGCGGCGAGGTGGCGTCTCTACATTTTTGATAAACATCTTGATTCTCCGAAGCGTGCCCTGAAGTTAGCGTCAATGCCAAATTTCCCACATATTTTATCTTTTTCTCGCAACAAGAGGAAAAAGATATACCTATGGGGTGAAGGATGTACGATTTTCAGTTCGAATATCAACTTTAATAAACATTTTTTCTTTCTTTTCTTTCTTTTCTTAAACACAATCTAGGTAAGGTTATCATAGAGTAAATAATGGTTTTTAGGACATTTTTACTATTTTTCTAGTTGACGGCTGTTCTCAAAACCTCATTCATCAATGCTATTGGAAGAATTTTGAATATCTGAGGAACTAGGTAAGAATTGATACTCCTTCCATAGACATTATTATGCCGGGAAAAAAAATGTTAGGCAGATTTTGCAAACGGCTCATTGATTGAACGAGATTATACTTAGCTTCATAGTGTTTTTGAAATCGCTTTCCTCTGTTAGAACTGACATAGAAAAATTTAGTAAGCCCGTGTGGTGTCGGGTTAGAATAGCTCTCCCTCTTTCTTCCTATGGGTGTCGTGAGGCGACTCTGGAAAAGGGTTAGTGTATTGTAAAGGATGGGCTAGTAACCTCCCAACTAGCAAAATTATCATATAGCGAAAGGCTTACATGACCATAACTCTTGTAGTCGTCATTTAAAGGCGTTGTTTATGTTCAAATATCATATAAATGCACTTTATAGGAGGATTCGGCTAATATGACTACAGACTTTATAATTTGATTACGTAAACGTTAATAAACCTAAATAATACGGCTAAGATAAAACCTTTCGGTAATAAGGTTATAACCTTTATAATTTAATCTGGTAAACGTCAATAAAACAAAATTATATGGCTTTTATAAGCCTAAAATTGTGAATTACCTTATAATGGTGAACTATATGACCTTTTAGCGTAATAATATTACAAGTCATATAAAGGCCATCAATAAGGCTATTTGATCTTGTAAAAGAAATGTACAGAGTCGTTATAAAGCTTTTTGTCTTAAAGAATGCAGATTTTTAACTTTTATATAACAATAGAAGATAATCATCTATATAACTTTTTTAAGGGTTGATGTCTTGGTTAGTCTGCTATGTAGTAATTAAAAGCATGTAATTCTTATACAAGAAATTTTGGTCTTATAACAAAGTCAGACTTTTCAGAATTTACGATTCAAATTTGTTTGCGTTAGTGAAATTTTAAAAGATGGATTCGAAAAAGTGGAAGCAAAAGAAGTGGTAGTTACTGGAGGAAAGTGAAAAGGATGTACGAAAAAATTAATACAACTTCTACTGACGTCAACAACATCCCTTTCGTCATGGACAAAACATTCCAAAATGCAAGTGGTTCCGTACAAGATTTCAAGTCAGGTCATTCTGATTACGGTGAAAATTCTGAATCTGAATTCTTTCGTGTTGAATTACCCACAATTTTATGGTAAAGAATACTTAATTTAAATGATGCATTTGACCATCCCATAAAATCGTCCACAATTAATATTTATAAATGCATATGTATATGACATTGTCTCTACGTCAAGCAATATTAGTGAATTTAGGATTAGTGATAAAATGTAAATTAGTTAGTATTAAATACGATTCTGAAATGTATTTCAATCCTTTGTTACACACTTTACGTAAATAAAACAAAAAGTTATAAAGAAATTAAAGAGTTTTTTTAATGCAATAATTTGTACATGTTTCATCAAACTTATTATTTTTTCTTAAAAATAGTAAACAAAAACTTCAAAATGTTGCTATCTACAGTGGCTTTTACATGCTCCTAATTTGCATGCACTTTAATATTCATATTTTTTTTATAAAAAAAAAGAAAACAATCAAACTTTTAAAAGTAATGAATACTTAATACTCATTATACCTTTTTTTACCCTGCTATGCCGTGGCTTTGTCATGCTAACAATTTGCATGCGTTATAAATTTCAAAAAATAATAATTGGGAAACAACGAACAACAAAGTTCAAAAGTAAAGGATTAACATCTTATCCGGCCATATCATGACTTTTTCATGCAAATAATTTGCATGCCTTAGACTTTGTATTTTTTTTGTTAAAAATTAGAAACTAATCAGACTTTAAAAAGTATCTAATCGAAAATAGACGTGTTCAATATAAGTAGATTTGTCATGTCTAACCCAGCAAAAAAGTCGCTTTTTCCTCACTCACACTAATAAAGAAAGCTCTCGATCGTTTAATTATTTTTGAGTTACGAACACCGATCTCGTCGAGCTTTCTTTACTTTGCCGCATGTTGCGTAATATGCTATTTTATACAATTAACTTAATACACGAGACTTAATTACCAAAACAAAGGTGCAGTTAGTATGAAAGAAATATGGATCTCACATTTGAGATTTTAATTTTACGAGATTAGTTACTTTAAATAATACTGAGGGTTGAGGGTGTCACTAGTTGCTAATAATTACTGAACCTTTGTTGTATATTATAATGAATAAATCAAGAATTCTAGTAATCAAAGGGCCACTATACGTACAGTCAACGCCATAAATATCTTTACAAGCCATATTTACGCCTCTATGGCATTAAAAAGAGATCTACCTATGAAAGCATAAATTTGATATGTTGGGTGTGAAGATTTTTGTACCATTGACTGTACAATTTAAAGTTAACACAACTCAGTGACAGAATTCGCATTCATCATCACGGAAATTATCATAAATCATATATTGACAATGTTGACACCAAATAAATGTGAAATATAATAAACATTTCATTTGATCACGATTAATAACGAAATGTGATGGCGTGTGAGTTGAAGTAGTACGTTTGCAATTATAACAATGGTCTCTCTTGATAAAATGTGTCCCATGCCAAGGCCATATCGTACTATGAACGAGATATAAATCTTCTCTTCTAAGGAACCGGTCCACATCAATAAAAATAACCATTGTTTTCAGTTCTGAAATCAAGGAAAGACGTGTTTTGATTAGTCGTTGCGGAACCCTAAAATTTATCAAGATGGAGAATACATAAACGAAACATAGCCTCTATTAATATTTTTTTCTTATTAACAACTTACAGAGGTTTTGTAATTTTCTTAAAGCCTTGTAGAAGCAATAACGAAGGAATGAAAATTTGTTTTAAGTTTATTCATCACAAAACATTAACAATTCATGGGCGCGTTAAAAATGAAGTGAAAACTATACCCCATATCCTGATAAAAAATTATTCCCACTTAGTTTCGATTATCAAAGATTAAGTAATAAATTAGAAAATAATGGCCCAGACTTACCTTTTCCAAAATGGTTGACGAAAATACTTTGTCATTTTTTGAAACCTAGCACGCAATATAATGTCAATAATTCTTGTTGTGTGGTTGCTGCGATGTTTATGAGTTGGATTATCTTTTAAACGATCATAACATAGCGGTTACAAGAACACTATTCTTACGGATAGGTTTTATATAACAATTATAACTCAATAATTCCTACGGAAGCTGTATAAATTTCAATTATAAGAGCTATGAACTTGTAAACGAATTACAATTGGCGATAATAAGGGAATTATGCTTATTGCTTACCGCAATACATCTGGTATCAGAATAAAAAGCAAATAATAAAGCTGGAATATGGTAATCATAAGGATGAATATCTTATAAATTGCGCCCAATTCCGCCTTTATTAACGTTTATGTGACTTGTACAAGAATAATTATTTTTTACTTTAAAACCTTTATAAAACATATTTTTGCTAGTTGGGCTGTCACTAGAATATCACGTTTTACCATCTGGTTACCCTGACATTACTAAATGTGGCACTGGATTTTTGAGTTCATGTGCTCTGCCTACCCCTCTTGGGAATACGGGCGTGAAGATGATGTGTATCCTAGATGTCGCTGCGAAACGTGAAGTACCTATGTAACTTTTTGTAAATCTGCCTACTCCGTTTGGCAATACAGGCTTCTCTCTCGTATAAAGTATTAGGACCTTGCACTGATTAACAGGTAAATTTAAACACCTTAGGTGAAGATTGAGAAGTGTAACAAGAGTTGCTCGCGCCACACTGTCATAAGGTGTCGAATGAACCCGCCTGCGTGCGTCCACGCACGTAGGCAGAGTTCAGCCTATCGTCGCTCAACACTTTCTAAAAGGGCTTATCTCAGTAAAAGACTCGAGGCACTTACGGCTTTTTATGTTACAGCAATCGGCTACGCTGCCATACTGTCCGTTATTTCTATGGGGTTTCGAATGTTTACCTCAGATTGTCTTTTAAATTGAGGGTGTCCTTGATGTGATTAAGATATAAAAATAATAGTTTGCTATACTCAATACATACATACACACATCATCACTTCTGTAACACCAAATGGAGTAGGCAGAGCATAAGGTAGGTACGCTACAATACAATTAGAAATAAAAACAACAACATCTTCAAAATACTTTCCAATAATTTTGTATTATTATTTTGTACCACCTTGTAGAGAGTACTCTCTACAGTGTCTACAGTCAGCTACAAAGGTATTGACAGAATGACACGGATTAAGAGTCAAAAATATGTAGGCACACGCTGTTTATCAATATTAAGGTGGTACAAAATAATAATACATACGTCAATAAGATTCAATTCATTGCCACTTGCCACCTCTAGAGACGAACCTTAAGTCTCAGTGCCGCGAATGCATATGGGCATTCAAATGCCTGCGGATCTTTGACAGCGGCACTGGGCGAAAGTCACGAAAACGCATATTTGCGTCAGTTGTAATGAACGCCTTACCAACTTCAAAAAAGGAATGGTTCTCGATATGACTGTTTTTTATTTTTATTGGTATGGTTTTGAGGAACAGATGACTAAACATATTTCAAAGGAATGCCGAAGATATACTTGTTAACTATCAATCAAGCTGGATGTGCGAAAATAAACAATTCGTTTTTAGTGTTCTAAGAACAAATGTTTATAAGGCTGCTTTCATATTAACTAGGCAAAAGTAATAAATATAAATCATATATTTTTCTTTTTTGAAACGAAAAAAAATTAGTACTTTGATTCTTTATTGGATTATGGGTATCCTTTATTATTTTTTCTAAGAAATCGTACAACTTCATGTTTTTTCCAATACAAGTTGGTATCCAATTTATTTTCGGTTTGATACAAGGCTCTAAGATAGAAAAACAATTCAATGCGCGCTTATTTTACATTACTCCAAGGCGAGGTATTCCAAGGGAGACGGAATTGAAGGTTGCAAGATCTAATGTTTTACATACTTTCTGCTAAATGACAGTCTTGAAAAAAATATATGTTATACGTAAAGATATTGCCTAAGGAACGTGCTAATTGGTTACACGATAGGATGTACTTTCCTTGATCATATAAATTCTCGAAAACAGGCAAAAATAAAAACTAAAACCCATTATTTGGTTTTATTCTTTTTAATTTCTACATAATTTTTATATGGAAATATTTATCTTTAAGTACTACAGAGAATCTGCTAAATTATAGTTTTCAATCGATGTTGTTTATTTTTTAAATTCATATTTATTCTAAAACTTGACCGCGTGCCCAACGTATTGACAACCTGCCGCGTCGCCCGCTACCCCGCCTTCGCCTCCTTTTGCGCGAGAGGGACGCGGGGTACAAATCTAGTAGAACCTCGCCTTAATAGTGAAATAAAATAGACAAACTCACGTATTTTTATCGAGATTAGCCCGACATGTTTCGAGCCAATTTGTGACCTATCATCGGTAGCATAGCGTGTCATCGCTCTTTTAGCGTAATCTCACGGTAGTTATTGTCAAAGAAACATCAGTACTTGTCAAGCTTAAATACAAATAATACCTAGCAACTGCCAAAAAAAAAATTGATTCGTTACATTTTCTGTCCAATTTATTTTAAAATTATATTCGTTTAAAGACCCTGAATAAACACACCTTTACTACCAACATCGCTAATTCCATTCACCAAATACCTGTCTTCGAGCCCCAGAAGACAACAAATCCAAAAAACAACATATCGCCCCCAGCTACTACATTAAATATAAACCTAGTGCCCATCACATCACTGCTTATAATCGAAGGGCCGTGGCAGCGGGCATATGTCAAAGGACAATCCACGTGTATAATTAGAGTAGGATGACGTCATAAAAGCCGTGACGTCATCGCTGGGTTGCACTGAATCACTTCGAGGCGTTGTTGTGGGTTCAGGCACGATCCTATGGATGGATGCAGCCGAATCTTCGGAGGAAATGAGTAAAAGCGAAACAATGCTGTGACGTAGAGGATGTTAGAGATTAGCTGGTGACCACAGACTTATATTGAAATAGATACCGCGAGTATCCTGTATTTGTATGAAAACCAAGCGTGCCACTTTTTCTCTACACAGTCACATGAGCGCTTTAGTGATGGGAATTGACAGTCCGAGTGAAACCGATTCAAAGGTTACGCTGCCTTATTCAAGTTGTCCTGTCTCTAGGCAGTTAAACTTAATCTAAGTGGTACAAAACTAAATGAAATCGCGTCAAAGGAAGAGGATTATGTTGTTCTCCGGGCTCTCCCTTTTGGATCCGTTTTGGCACGCGAAGTTCATACACTTGAGTCATCTATTTCGATATAAGTCTGTGCTGGTGACTCTGCATGAGTGTGAGTGTGAGTATACTTAGTTGGCTAAAGGTCTACTCACAATTGTCGGCGTGATTAAAAAATACATTATCGATGCTTGGGGAGTCAAATGGTATAAGTGATACTTTTTTAGGATAGCTATCTACATTACGTAGCACAGTCATAGTTACATACAATCACACTTGTCTTCCCAAGTGGGATAAGCAGAGCACATGAACCATTTTAAAGCAAAATTTTGGGTTTAAAAACAGATGGAAGAGGTAGAATACCTAGTTGCTAGCCTGTCGCCTAAAGTATACCTAAACCTATTTATCTTTAGTCGCCTCTTACGACAACTTCGGAAGAAATGAAGAGGTGTTGTTTTGAACCCACACCAGCTTCCATTTTCATTTTTGATTTTATATTTTTTATTATTTCACATACATAACCCACAATTGAAAAAACCTAGCATAAAGCTCATGCGCACAGTAAATTATATGCCCTATTTATGATGTTACTGACAATAAAAAAATGTAGAACAAAGATAAGGCCAAGTCCCATCAATTACAGACTTCGGTGTCAGCAGTTTTCTTGACTGATGCAATGACGGCCGGAAAGTCATCACTGACGCCTTGGCTTGCTTTTAACTGTGATGCAATCGATTACAGACGATCCAATGCAATAACCGCTTGTTTATATCTGATTATAAGTAGTAATCAAATTACCTGTGTGGTGTCAGGATGGAATAACATCTCTCCGTTTTTTCCGTGGATGTCATAAGAGGCGACTAAGGAAGTAGGCTTAGCAGGCGTCAGGCTAGCAATTTGACACTATTATTTTATCTTTTCCATCTCTTTTTAAACTTAAAATTATGGTAGTAGTGGCTGGGAAACGTGAAATAGTCATAATCATGGTTTTGTCTATGTCACGTTTCGTGTGCTCTGTCAACCCCCTTTGGAAACATAGACGTGATTGTATGAAGGTACGTAGGTATGCATAAAGTACATCAGTCTAAATAAGTCTCGGCATAAGATAGCTTGGGTTGTTTCCATGTGGGCCTGATGCCGATTGGGACTTTTCCTCACAATGTTTTTCTTCGCCGATAAACTCTCGGTAAATATCAAATTTGATTTCGTACGTGAAATCCCGAAACGAACATTTTTTTTTCTGGTTGGATTCTAGGTAGGCAAATATAATAAAAACGTGTATGAAAACCTCTCTTCGAATAGAAAGTCTCTTCGATGTATTTATTTTATAACATCCCCCAGCTAAAATAACTAGGGGGAAAGTGGGTACCTTGATACACGGGGGACATAGATACGGCGGGCATAGAAACTAAACGAACGATCGTGCACTGTTCATTCACACACACATAGACGCCACCAACGGGCCCAATCAGCTGCCGGAATATCGCCGCCGCTCGGTCGGTGTGTCGCAGACGACAAGTACGGATACGTTTTCTTAGGTTGAGACTAAAATTACGTCAGTTATAAGAAGTGTATCATTAGGCAGTGTTGTTTTGTTATTCGAAAGAGTCCAAATTATGCAGTTAGTATATAGACTAAAGAACAATATAAAATGCTTTTTTTTTCTTAGTTACTTTCAGTATTTATTTAATAATTATTATAATTTTAAAAAGTACTTTGGGGCACATTGATACGGAGGCCAATGGGGTAGATTGATACTATATCAACAGTATGAGAGTAGGTAAGTTTTTTTTTTCTTTCAGGAAATGGTTTGCAAATACAAAAAAAAGACCGATAGAGTGTCTATAGATGAAACTGTCATAGAATCTACAATTTCTGATGTGATTAATGGCACTTTATCTACAAGAAATAAAGATAGCAACTTTACTACATCGATTTGACGTTAATTTGTTATAAACGAGAATGAATTTCATAAGTTAAGTTTGTAACCATGGAATGCATGCATTTTACTTTGTTTCTGAATAAATTTATGTTAATAATGTATGGAGATGTATAAGTGAATCTAAGTGCCCCTGGCATATATGAATGCACCCCGTATACGGGGTAGTTTGATACGGAAACCATTTCTCAGAAAAATTGGCATAAAAAAAATTAAGTACATTTTTACAGACAAATTTGAATGTACGTTTGTACCCAGATACATACTCGACCTTTGAAGAATAATTTTGTTGCAGTTGTTCTATGCCTCTTCTTTTTATCGGTGAAGCAAAAAAACCGTATCAAGCTGCCCCCACTCCCCCTAAGTTTTTTTTGCCTTGGCCGTGGCACTACAGTGCTGTCGTTCCTTAAGTTTTATTTTTAAAATTTGTAAACTATTTATAAACATTAATTAATGCAGTGACGCGCGCCATCGGGCCGTTATGACGCGTTGAGGAAAACACAATATTCTAGGTATTTATTTACGAATACAACCATTGCTGCTTTAAGGTACGATTAGTTCACTCACTACTTTACACAGCTTGATGTCATTTTTATATGTTTTCACATTTTGTGATTTGATTTTTACTTTTGATATTCGTGACCTTGACATTATTGCTATTAATTTTTTATTGTATTTATTAGTTATTAACAATTGTTCACCATTTGCCGATCTTTTTGTGAATTCTTTGTATCTGACATGTACATAATTTAGATGTACTTAATGTAATTTTCAAAAATAAATACATAAATCTATCTATCTATCTATTTATACATATTTTTAATAACATTACCACAATAATACAATAGCGAATCTGATGTGTTTATTTTTAGGAAGTTTTAGGAAATGGTAGATCATCTCATCTCATTTATTTAACTATGGAAATAAAACTTTTCTTCACAGAATCTGTAAAATAATGGTTTGACACAGCTAGTCGAGAAAAAGTTAACAGTTAAAATAATTTGACGAACACCTTGGCCTTTTTTTACAAAGTTTCATTCAACCTATGGTTGTTTTCATTTTGTCCTCTTCTAAACATAATACTTAATGCGGTTGTTTTTATAACTAACTACATATATTATACATAAATATCACGCTGGTATTCCCAAATGGGGTAGGCAGAGCACACATACCACTACACAACCACAATCATGACCAATTTCAAAGACACTTTTAGCTCAATTTTTGAATTCAAAAATAAACGAAAGGGGTATAATAAGTAGTGACTGATTAACTAAAGTCATCTCTTACAACGTCCTCGGAAGAAATGGACAGCTGTTAATGAACCAAATGACCGTCAACCGCTACAGGAAAATCGAGGGGTTATTTTTTACGGCGTAAGTATGACGCACAGTCATTCATAAAATAAGAAAAAGTCAATGACCAGACCAATATACTATTCTCGAAAAAAACCGTAGACCTGTTTTTATGCGGTTTCTCATTCCGAGTTCGGGTCCAAAGTTCGTGTAAAACTTCCCAAGCCTTTTATAGCTGCGAATTAAAACATTACCACACATAGGTACATACATATTCTCACGCCTTTATTCCTAAGAGGGGTAGGCATAGCACATGAATTCAAAAATCCAGTGCTACGTTTAGCAATTTCAGGGTAACCAGATGGTTAAACGTGATTGATGTGATTGTTGCATAATAATTGGCATTAATATAAGAGAGTAGTTTCTGAAATAAACTGAACACGGAGGGTGAATTTCATTAAGAATCAGTATTTTAATGCCTACATTCATGTCATAATGTTAAAAAATTATAAAAGTAACTTTACAGCAAAATAAAGTCACAAAACTCGTCACAGGCTCGATCATTGTCGCAAGATGTTCGAAGTTTGAAAAGTGCTTAATTATCTATTGCATCGATATCGGTTTTATAATGCAAACGTTATAATGCTACCACGTACGCCACCTGTCGCCAAGTAGTAGAACTTCTTCCATGGACGTCATGAACTGTCAAAGTTTTCAACATCGCGCTAACGAAGTTTCGAAGTTTGGTTTCATAAATACAACTTCCAACTTTCTCTCTGTGGACTTCGGTCCCCATGCATAACATCTGCCTGGAGAGAGATCTCTTTAGTGGAGTATTTCCTACATTATGAATTAAAATGGAAAGTGTCTAGTAGGTACTTGAAATATTTAATTAAGTAAGTACCTATATCCACATTTGTTCCGATTTTCCTAATAGGGACAGGCCTCATGCATACATCACGTCTGTATTCTCAAATGGGGTAGGCAGAGCACACAAAACGATACATAGCCAAAACCACGAGTATTTCAAGTCCCCTAAACACTTTTACCATGAGGCAAAATGCATAAAGTGATAGATTGCTAGCCAGTTATCCTTTTATTTTACCAAATTTCATATCTGCAAATCTGTATGGTAACTCAAACAGTATCAGTTTAAAAGCTAATGCAAAACTATAACAATGAGAACAACCTTCACATTCTTCCTAAAATAAAGATGATATGTATAAATACCTCAAAGGAATGTAAATTACACCCTTTCATGATGTAAGGCATTTTAAACCGTGCTTTTTTCGCGAAGACTCAAGTTTGAGGATCTATTCAACATCTCTAAGCGATACTGCTGCGAGGCTGGGGAGGTGATATCATCATAATCATCAAGTGTTCTTGAAGGAGAGTGGGCTTCGGCCTTTTGGGTATTATAATTTTTGCCGGTCTCAGTTGAGATACCTACTTCTAATATGTTCTCTCTTCAAGACATCACCGATACGAGTTCAAAAGGCTGGTTCTGGCATCATGTGACCTTAGATGAGATGTATTATAGGTAGATTTTGTTAGGATAGTTGTGAAAAACTCTAACAGAGAGATCTCTCTCCAAGCAGATGTTGCGCCTGGGGACCGAAGTAATTACAGAGAACGTTGGAAGTTGTATTTACGCAACCGATCATCGTAGGAAACTTAGTTGGCGCGATGTAGGATTTATTAGTTCGGCTATTCGACGATAAGTAGCGCTAGGGCGCTACAAAGATTTTGTTTACTGTTTACGTATTTAATTGGAATAAAAATTCATGTAGATAGGTGCAGTGGATGGGGAAGACCTAGACGGACGTTTCGTGACCAAATCGTGGATGTTTTAGAAACAGGTCAGGTCAAGAGTAGCCGAAACCGATAAGCATGTATGAGGAGATTAATGAATGTAGATGAATCAAAAGAGGTATGTCAGGATCGTAGCGAGTGGAACAAAGTAGTCTCTGCCTACCCCTGTGGAAAAGAGGCGTGACGTTTTGTGTGTATGTGTGTAAAAATTAATTTACTTTGACAATATGAGTTAATCAAGATCCAATCCAAAGGCCTTCAACAGTCCAATACCTCAATATCACTTTGAATATGGAATACGGCCTATGACGTCATGGTCTGCGCGTGCACCGGCCGGCAATAATGGCCGCGGGATAACTGCGACCTGTGACTGATGCGCTCCCAAATCATGTTTGGTTGTAAGTAGAGAAATAAAATCACTCACAATTATACCTCTTCCATACCTCTTCCATCTATTCTTACACCTAAAATTATACTAAGTGTCTCCGAGGCGTGAAATAATCATAATTTGTCTGTGACATGTCTCGTGTGGTCTGCTTTTTTGTCATCCATTCTAAATACATAAATAAATATGCACCATTCAATTCAATCAGGGCAATTGTTGAAGAGTTCCCTTCTGCGTAGACGGTCGGCTGGGCCAGCAGAATTCTACCAGTTTGTAGCGCTCCAGCGCCACATTCGTCGAATAGCCGAACTAAACGATCCTACATCGCGCTAACGAAGTTTCGACGGACGGTTGCATAAAAACAGCTTCCAACTTCCTCAATGTAGTCTTTGGTCCTCAGACATAACATCTGCCTGGAAAGAGATCCCTCTATTACAGCCTTCCCCACATGATCATTGTATTGGTGATTATCTGATAATGAACCTGACATTACAGAAAAACACAGGTACTAATTTTACAAAATAATAGTTTGTAAAAATGGACGTTCCTATAGCCCATATCAACAGACCTTCCCTAATTAGGATCATAAAAATGTCAACTACACATTACTATACTTTTTGTACGACAAAGTAAATTTTCTGCTACAGTTTCAGTGCGCGGAGTTCTTTGAAACTCCGTACGTAAGTAATTCTCGGAATGTCGATCACTGTCCACATTCATTAGAAATATTGGACAAGCCTCTACCTACATTACACTACGACATTTTCCAGAACAAGCTTTATTCAGCAAATTTCAACCATAATACATCAGCTCACAGTTCAAAGTTGGTTCACAACAAAATCGAATTTAATAGGTGCGTAGACGCGCTGTCTGCGTTCGCAATGCGTGGTCCAAATTTAAAAAAGCGAGTTTTAAGAACGTTTAAATTCCATCGTCTGCTTTGGATGAGTGACTGGGATTCTTGGGGTAATCCTGCAGCAATGGAAGTTAAAATTATGGTATTTGACGTGGAATGAGCTGTATAAACAAAAAGCGATCAGCCATTCAGAGATTCCTACAAGTAGTACGGATTGTAAACATGAGGGCTTAATGCGACATTGTGTGACAATATTGTTTTAGATGGTAGTTTCGAAAACATGGACATTCTTTTGTTTCTTTACAATTTTTTATCGAGTTCAGCGAGGAATGACGATGATCCTACTCGGTCAAAACAGTGTGTTACGGCATGAGAGTAGACGACCTGTACCTGACAGTAAAATTAATGTTTTGGAAACTTAACATTTTATAATTTTAAACAAAAAAAAACCGACTTCAAATTAGTTTTATCCTGAAAGGAAACTTCTGTTTATGTACATATTTACTAAAGGTCAAGTAGGTATACGTAGCTCTCAGCAGATTCAAGGCTTTAGAAGGAATAGCTCTATCTGATTTAGAACCTTCTATCTAAACTGTTAACTAAACCCCACGATGAACGAGTATTAGCAGAAATGCAACACTTGAGAAGTAGCAGGCCTGGCTAATTACTGAAACTATAATTTCCATTCTGCAGGTGCATTCAGTATCGAAAAAAATATCCTTTACTCCTAAAAATTAAGAAGTTGACCTTTCATCATCAGCTCAGTCATATTTTTTTTACTGCCAAGCGTAAAATAATGGTGTAGCTTTGAAAAATGTACTAAAAACATTACCTGTGCCTATAAAATTTGAGGGTTGCCCTCGATTTCCCTCATATTCCATCATCAGGTCAAGATATGCTGACAATCGGACTACCTGGAAACTATACCCTTTCAGACAAAAAAAAGATTTTTCCAAATCGGTCCAGGCGTCCTCGAGTAATCAGCGATTACACATAAAAATACTCTCCATTTCTTCCGTGGATGTGGCAAGAGCCGACTAAGGACAAAAGTTAAAGTAAATTTAAATGACAGATTACCTGTCACTATTATACCTGCTAATTCAAAACCTACAAAAAATGTGCTAGAAGTGGCCACGAAACGTGACATAGACATAGTTTTGTCTATGTAGCGTTTTGTGTGCTCTGCCTACCCCATTTAAGAATACAGGCGTGACTGTATGTAGGTATCTAAGTATGTACAAATGTAAGTTCGGACTAAAATGCCCGAAATGCCCGTTTTTTTTTATTTATTTTAAGGATAATTCAAAAACCACTAGTTAGATCTTGATGAAATTAAAATGGGACCAATGGGAAGCCATTTGCTATCGAACACAAAAAGAACCATCGAAATCGGTCCACCCATTTAGAAGTTCTGAGGTAACATACATACGTCACGCCTGTTGCCTGAAATGTACGCAAAAGACAGGCAGAGCACACGAAACGCTAAGAAAGCATAAGATGACTATTTCACGTTTTATGTCCACTTCTAGCATTATCTGTGGGTTTAGTTGACAGGTTGCTTGCCTGTAGCCTAAAATATACCTTAACCTATTTCCTTTATATTTATAATTATTATAATTAAGTAGGTATAATGTAACGTCCTGTGTTTTATTGAAAATTCAAAAATATTATGAGACTTGCAAAATTTAGCCGTATACCTGAGAGAAGCCAAAAAGCCCTGAAATCTCAGGACAAATCCTGAGAAATGATAACCCTAGGTGCCTTAGAGAATGGCACCACTATTTCGCTTGGACTTTTATGTGAGTAACTGTCAGGGTTTTGCGCGGGAAACTGACAGAGTAGGAGCGCTCTTTGCTTTTCAATTCAATTAATTAACATGTAGTGGCTATTATTGTGTTAGTGTGGTGGAATTAGTGCAATAATGTGTCAATTATCCATGAACATTAAAGGGAATGTGAAAAGTAAAGGGAATCGCCCTCCCGCGATTTCGTCTGCTTTGGACTGTTCATCTCGTGCTAAACTCCATTGAGCGTTAGAATGTGTACTTCACCACCCTCGCATTCTAATGATTTAGGTTTAGGTTTAGGTTAGATTTAGGTTAGATTTAGGTTAGATTTAGGTTAGGTCTAGTTTAGGTTTAGTTAGATTTAGCAACATCTGCATATTCTGAATACAACAGTTAACGGTTAAGCTGATGGCCTTGTAGCCAATGCTTTAAATTAAAAAAAAAAAAAAAAAAAAATGGACTTTTATGTGCTTCACATCACTGCTCTCTATGTGTGTGTCATACATTTTACAGGTAAGAGTTATCTATGTTAAGCCTTAGTGAACGACAAAAGATAAATGCCTTCGGGTCCAATAAATGTAGGTCGAAAACGCTATACCGTTTACAAGAATCACGTGGCCTAGCATGTGATTTGATAATTTAGGTGACTTTTTTGCAATGGTATGATTTATGACAAAAACCGGAATATTGGGATCAGACGGCCAAGTCCCGTAATGGGTCCCGTATGGTTAACATTTAGTAATTTTGTCGAATTAAAACGTTGCTTCATGTGATTATGATTGAGAGCAAAAAATTGACAGTGAAATGTGAGATTAATGATGGTTTCAGGGCACAGAGTATTTGGTGTTCAGAGGCGTAAGCGGTTGCCGTTTAGGCAGAGAGCACACGCCTGTGCGCAGCGCAGTCGTTATAGGCCTAAGTACTTATTTTAAAATTCTTACTTATACCTCAACATCCGTTTGTTTGTGCCAGTAATGTTTTTGTTTGTGTCAAATAGTGCCGATAAATGTTTTTTTTTCTTCGATCGTTAAAAAAGTAGGTACAAAGAATTGATTTTTTACTTAAAAATAGTTTTAATAAAAGCCTAGAAGATAGTAACTCACTGAATTGTAATTTGTAGAAGATATTCATACATCACGCCAGTACAATACTCCCAAATACGGTTGACAGAGCACACGAAACACTGCATAGACAAATCCATGGCAATTTCACGTATCGTGGCCACTTGTAGCATATTATTTTTAGGTTTAATTCGCAGATACAATAGTGACAGGTTGCCAGCCAGTAGCCTAAAATATACCACAACCTATTTCCCACCCCTTACGACATCCACGGAAAAAACGGAGAGATGTTATTCTAAATCCGACACCACATGGGCATGTAGAATATACTGTCATAAAGATGCAGGCTCTGTATTAGACATTGAAAAGTACTCTGAGATGAGATTTGCGCTTGCTCGGGCGACGCTTGTACCTACGCGACTTATGACGCCTCTGACGTCGGCTAACGGTACTCTGTGACGCTGACGACTAGGTATCTGTTCTTCTTCTGCTCGACTTCAGCTGACTCGCAAACTATACATACATCACGCTTATATTCCCAAGTAGGCAGAGTACACGAAACGTTACATAGACAAAGACGTGGCTATTTCACATGTCAACCATTTTTAGGATAACTTTTAAGTTTAAAGTTAGATCCCATAGATAGTTGGTCCCGATGATGGGCCATGAGTTGATTCAAAACATGTTGAGCTAATCTTGATATAAAAACGTGAGTGTTTCCGTTTTATTCCACTATAGATTTTATCTGTAGCGCCCCAGTGCTACATTCGTCTTATAGCCAAAACTAAACGATCCTATATCGCGCTAACGAAGTTTCGATGATCGGTTTCATAAATACAATTTCCAACTTCCTCTCTGTGGACTTTGGTCCCCAGGTATAACATCTACCTGGAGAGAGATCTCTAGCTCTTATTGGAGTCTTTCCCATACGTCTAACCTAACCTAACCTATCTGCGTAAATACCTTAGGTAACCTACTTTCCGTAATCACTTCTTGCGTTATCCAAGGAAGAAATGAAGAGGTGTAATTCTGAACCTGATCTGTATTTTACTTCATGCACTTCCGTAAATATCATAAAAGGCGACGAAGGAAATAGGTTAAGGTAGGTATAGGTACTCATGAAGAAGGTAGAAGTGTGGTCTGAAAAAGAGTATTGTAACAAGGGTAGAGAAAGGTATGCTGCGTTGGTTTGGGCATGTGGAGAGAATGGATGAAGCAAGGGTATGTCAGCAAATTTACAAGGGAAGTGTGTTGGGGCAAGTCGGTCGAGGGCGCCCTCGAAGAACGTATATCGACCAGATCGGCGATGTGCTAAAGGGAGGCCAAATTAAGAGTACCCGAAACCGTCGAGCGTGTATGACGAGAGTGATGAATGTTAGTGAAGCGAAAGAAGTATGTCAAAATAGAAGCGAATGGCGCTCTGTTGTCTCTGCCTACCCCGCAGGGAATAAGGCGTGACGGTTATGTATGTATGTATGTATGTAGGTACTCATGTCACTTATAGGCGGTTTTGACTATCTAGCATTTTCCCTTTGGAAATACAGGCGTGATTTTTCTATGTACCCATGTGTATGAATGTACCTATGCATATTTGTACAGCCTTTGCATCATGTTTTTTCCTAAAACGTTTATGAGAACACAAAACGCCTACACTATTATTAAAAACAATGACTGTCCTACTAAGGCGTTAATTTATGCCATCAGGCCACACTGACACAATTGTAGGGTGGCCATCGATGCAGATTTACTAGGACTTTATGAAATGACAAGAGAACTCACTTAACGCGGTGATTATTTAAATAATTATTTTAGAATCAATACAACTCGTTACGATCAATAAGGCTTCGTAAAAAGTTACTGTCATCATTAGAGACCGGATTACGTGCAACTTAAAAATCTCGAAATATGCACGAAAAATATCTTAAGCACATATCTACATTACATCACGCCTGTATTCCCAATTGGGATAGGCAAAGCACACGAGACGCTACGTAGACAAATCTATTTGTATTTCACGTTACGCGGCAAGCATAATTTAAGTTGGCAGGTAGGTATAATAGTGACAGGTTGTTAGTGTTAGCCTGTCGCGTAAAATTTCCTTACATACATACATACAATACATATTCTCACCCCTGTATTCCCAAGAGGGGTAGACAGAGCACATGAATTGAAAAATCCAGTCCCACGTTTAGCAATTGCAGGGTAACCAGATGGTTAAATGTGATATTGCAGTGACAGGTTGCTAGCCCATCGCCCACAATACACTAACCCTTTCCCAGAGTCGACTCTTACGACACGCACGGGAAGAAAGGAGGAGGTGCTATTCTAACCCAGCACCACACGGGCAATGTACACACAATACATGTATTTCCTTAGTCGCCTCTATCTATTATGATTAAAACTTTTTCATTTTTTGCAAATTAGAATTAGAACAGTTTTCACATAAAAACGGTGTCCCTACGAATATTATAATGTTGTGCAATGACTCCAAAGACCAATGTACATAGCGAACCTACTGCCTACATCACTTACTAGTACAGCTCTGTTAAGTGTTAATTATAGAGGAAAACGGAAACTTCCGAGAAAAACTGCCGCTGAAGTATAATCTGACAACATGTAAAATCCCCTAAATCTATGTGAATAAGATTATCAACATCATACATTATTAGTTGAGTAATTTACTATCCTGTTGTCTTGTGGTGTCTAGAATAACATCTCTCCGTCCTCCCGTGGATGTCGTAAGACTTTACTAAGGAAATAGTTTAAGGTTTTGGCGATAGGCTACCAACCTCTGTCACTATTGCACCTTTTTTACCTAACTTCATCATCATCAGCCTATATACGTCCCACTGCAGGGTACAGGGCTCCTCTCAGTATGAGAGGGCTTGGACTATAGCTCCCACGCGGGCCCAGTGCGGATCTCGCTAACTTACTTATACTTAATATAATAACTACAAGCGGCTGTGTAACGTGAAACATGACACTCGAACGATAGCCTGCACTATAGCCATACCTCGTTTCATTATGGCTTGTATTAGTCCCTTGTGGAACAATCTACTATTATCATTTACATAATTATAGCGATATCTGCCCTGACTGGATTCGAACCTCTGGACCTCAATTTTTGACAGAGGCATGCTACGCTAGCCACGCCACAATGCCGTGGTAGCCCAACGGTTTTCTCTGTAGCTTCTCACGCAGAGGGCCGTGGGTTCGAACCCTAGGTTAGCACGTCTGAACTTTTTGTAATTTATGTGCAAAAACGAATTTGATATTTCTCTGAAGGGAAACATCTTAAGGAAACTGTGTAGTGTTAAAGTAATTCGATGCATGTCAAGTTCCCAATCCGCGCTTGGCCCGCATGGGAACTACAGTCTGAACCCTCTCATACTGAGAGGAGGCCTGTCCCCAGCCGTGGGATGTAAGTATTCGGACTAAATTAAATTAATTTCGGAATTAATTGAGTGAAGGTTGGACTGAACATTTCGCTACAGTTAAACGTTTGTTAAAAAGTAATTAAACCAGAACTCTAGTCCCGCTCCCAACAACGTGCGAGTTACAAAAATAAATATTAATTAAGGTCGATTTGTACGATTTCATTATATTTCACATGGAAAGGTGAAAATAAATTGCTTCGCTTATTCTGGAAACTTCGTTTTTAATTAACAAATGGTTTCGTTTACGCAATGTCGAAAACTGGACATGAGTTATTAAAATATCTAATTGAAAAAGGGATGAAAAATAATTGACGTAGTGACGTGGTAATTGATGGAATGACAATTTGACGTGGTGATGATAATAATATAAAACAATGGCAAAATAAATATTTAATAGTTGCCTAAGTGCGAATATTGAGGTCAAACTTAACCCTATTTTATATGCAGGGAGAAGAAGTGTAAAATTATGTTTTTTTTTAACTGCTGCCCGTGATCCTTTCCGTGTCTCAAGTGCACGTGTTATTCTGATGTATAAACTATTTTTGCAGCAGTTTCACTAAAACATCAAAAAACCCATTCTTATACATAACCGCTAATTGGAATGCAAATTTATAATATTTTAAGGTGACTACGTTTCAGAGATATTCAGGATTTTCAGGTCGAAATTCCAGAATTTTTTAATCATTCATAGGTCGCGAGGAGCTTTAGTATGGTAATCAGTACCTAATCACATTAAAATTGAATGATGTATTATTAAACCAGCGCAAATGTTTTGTTAACATTTTTAATTTCAGCGCCATCAAGCGAAAACATTCGGAACCATTTCGTACGCAACATAGCTAAAACGACTGACTGAATTGAGTGAAGACGGTGGAGCTATCTATTATCGTTATTGGTACTAATTAGAAATAGCTACAAATATTGTTAGCGATATTCATGTGTTTAGATAAAGAACAACAACCAGCTGATAAGTGAATAAATAAAAGTATTTCTCTTGAAACCAATATATTATTGAACAGACTGCCATCACAGAGTGTGTTTGTGTCGTGCAACTATAAAACTAGTGATTTGGAGGTTATAATTTCCGAGTTCGACTTTGTTTTTGTGAATTAATAGTTTGTAAACACAACTTAACCTCGAATTCACACGCGTAAGATCAAAGGTGTGTATACGGTTATCTTATTTATTTTATCAAGATATGTTTATAAGCTGCTACTATATACTTATATTTTGTTGATAACAATGGTAACTATGGATAATTTTCTAAAAAAAAAATACGATGATAGGGTGATTGACCTTAAGTTTTGACTTTGAATAACATATGTACTTATTTACTTGACATAACATACTTAATACAATATTCATGTCATAGCTTTAGGAAATTTCCTTCGTTCGTTATCAACTAAATTTGTCGGAGTAACTTAAGTCCACACATTCTGATAGTAACATAATGACCCAAAGGGCACGCAGAAAGTTAAAATTCTTATCGCGGCGGCGGCATGGACAAATAATAAACAACAAAAGATAAAACCGACACACCTGTTCACGGCCAACAGGTAAACATCCATTAAACCGACCACTTTCAACTAATGGCTTCCAAAACACTTACCTAAAACGTTATCGCATCAAGCAAATGGAACTGTGCGACTGACTCAGTACCCGAGCCGGGGAAAGTGACTTCTTTTTCTTCACACTTGATGCCAGCCGTCGGAACTCAGGCATGTCCGTCACTCTACACACTGCACTGAACCTCCTATAGAAGACACCGGTGCATCCTCAACACTGCATCCATGACACTGGACTGTAGAAACCAGGAATACCTAAGCTGTGGATCGTTTTCGGAATCTCGCGCACATCGTTCGTTGCCGACATACGTCGGTCTGTCGTGCATTTAACGCGGACCACTAAACAGCCCACGCAGGATGTCGTCAATATAGCGGAACGTGATCTTAACTTAGGAAAACACGAGCAAATCCTCTAGAACTGAACGTAAAAACGTAGATGAGCGAGAGGAGCAAACTCCTGACTGGACTGCGCTTGGGCCGTGCAGGATGCGACCCATTAGGCAAAAAGAGCGTCCATTATTGTATTGTCGTGGGCTTATCGTAACGCCTGAGGTTCTGTCTCAAATTGCCGCCTGGGAGAGATAAACGTGTGAGTCGCACTGAATTTGGGAGCGAGGGTAAGACCTCCTCGGAAGTTAAAATGGTGAGACCATTAATTTTAAGCCTCTGTTGCATCCGCGTCCGCCTACATAACTAGCCAGCATTCAGTGCGGTCATCGGGATATATAAGGAACCAACCGTGAGTGTAACTAATACGTAGAAACAAAAAATATTAATCATAATCTTATTAGAATTGTAAGTGATGAGAGTTTTTAAGAAGCACTAATAAGCGAAGGGAAGGAGCCTGTCACGGGACCGGATCCAGGGTTACTTACGCTCGTTTGTTCAATTGGACAGTTAATTTGAAGCTCTGAAGCTGGCCGCTTCCGTTCGTGTTTCACACAGGAACCAATTTGAATTTTGAAACGAGAATTCGGTAAATCTAACATGACTGGTTTCTAAGGCTGAAACTGTGAAAGTGGTATTCAAAATGCATTCAAAAAATTACGAAACGTTTTCTCCTCTGAACCTCGACAATTTTTTTCAGGCTTATCAGATCACTTTGACAGTGAATAAATTGCTTGCTTAAGAACCTGCCGATCTCTAGTCTTTATGTACGTAGTTATGTCCTTCTTGGGAACTAAAATCTTTAAACTAAATCGGTTCAGCCGTTGAAGGGTAAAAAGATAAGTTAATGGCTACTAGTCAGAATAAGCTACTTTCACATGTTAGTTTTACTAATATTACCTAATTGAGATGATAAGGTTACATTTTACTCGCAAATAACATTTCATAGCAATTATACACATTTCAAATTTTGACCACCGAATTACAAGAAACGTCTTGTAGGTTGACTCTCTCCCTTTTGGGAAAAGAGCAAAAGACCACCTTTGTAATTTTATTGTAAATAATATTTATGTTATGCAATATTTAGATATCAAATAGTTATCAGAGAGGTATAGCTGTATCTGTCTGTATACTCCGTTTTTTTTGGGTTGAGAATTTCAACGGACACAATTTGAAATTATCTCTGGAATTCATTAATAAAACTGGAAATGATTTATGCTGATACACTTAACATTGTTTGTTATAAAGTTCTTAAATCAAACATCAGCATAATTTGCGCCGATATCTTGGAATTACTCAAAAATGTGTAAGGATTTGACAGTTAAAATTCTCAACCCAAAAAAAACGGAGTATAGATCTCTCGGCTATTCGTCGTCAATGTGTGGTGCAAATTGATGTTTTGGAGCAAGCCCGTTATAGGCCACTGCCCGACTGCTCCCGATCAGATTTGAGCAAGGATGTCACCCAACGAGCTCTAAGGTCACTTTAGTAAGTTCATTTATTTCAATACCTAAAGACATATTGGGCACATTGGTTCCTTTCTCGGAGGTTGCATCCTTCAGAATGTCTAACCGTGCTTTACATTCAATTTAGAAATAAACTCAAGTTTTAACTCCACATCTTTACAAAGAAATCTATTCTGTTTGAAGTGAGACGTACATAATTAGATATAGTTGAGATTCATGTATATAACTTTGAAGTTAACATTATACTACTTATAATTTATCCGCTAATATCTTCCATGGTCTATATTACAGTACTCAACAAAAATGTTATTAAGTTTTGAAAGAAACACAAAATAAAATTAGTCAGTGCAAGTTTTCAAACAAAGCCACTTTATTTATTTTTTTAACAAAACTAAGTATGTTTTGTCTACAGGAACATTTATTTAGGAAACTGCTTCCATTAGATGAACCAGACACCAAGGCAAATAAATAAATATGTAGAGAATAGAAACAGCTGTAAGACCGGTAGACATTGCGCCAATCGTTCCGAGGCGGGGCGGTCACACCACTAAATTCCACCAATCAGAGCAAAGAAACTCTAAGAATTTTATGATTCACTTTCCTCGTACTTTTATGCCGACTGTCGAAACACGAATAACTTGCATCATCAGAATTAATTAAAAGCTGCTCACGTCAAATTAATATTAAGCACGAAATAATGTCGTAATTCTGGAACGTTTTTTGCAATTTAAGCAAATAATCATATAGGATTTCCTAATATTATAGGCAGTCTTAAGAGGAAATATGCCGGTCGAAGGAATTGAAAAATAGGTATTTGCTAAATCTATTGCTGTCGCGCCGTCGCCTGCCCAGACGACGTCGAGTGCGATAAGAACAACTACAGCTCGGACCGAAAATACCTATGAAAATTATTCAAAAACAACGTTT
>BHDV01012210.1:149750-204784 GCA_005406045.1 Adoxophyes honmai
GGGGGGTGCGCCTCTTACAATATCCGCCCGGGGTGTCACCCATGCTAGCTACGCCACTGCATGCAAGTAAGTTACACTATCCAACAGCAGGGTCTCATTAGAGTAGAGTAGTAGGTGGAATGGCCTTTATCTTACCCCGTAGTACAGTCAGCGTCAAAAGTAACTGACAATTTTAGTACTGAGTTACGTCAAATTCCATGCTAAAATTATCACTTACTTTTGACGCTGACCCTACACACTCGTCGCGTCGAGTCGAGACGGACCTACCGAGACACTCTTGCTGTCCTCTTTTTACCGAACCGAGAAGAGAAGGACAACACGAAGGTCTCGCCCTTTTTCGGCGAGTGTGTGCAGCCGGGGTAAGATAGAAGCCATTCCAGCTACTTTTTAACCGACTTCAAAAAAAGGAGGAGGTTCTCAATTCGACCAATATTTTTTTTTCGTGTGTATGTTACTCGATATCTCGGATACCCGTGGACCGATAATTTTTTTTTTAATCGAAAGGGTATAACTCGAAATTGGTCCCATTGGCACGAAACCAGGATCTGATGATGGAATCTTGGAGAAATCGAGGGAACTCTTAAAATTTTGTATGGAGATGTACGGCGTTTTCGGTAATTTGTTGATGAAGTCAAGATTTTAAATTCAGTAAACCGAATACTTTAAAAATATTGCTAATTTAAAGTCAGTTTTTTTTTGTTTAAAATTATTACAGATTGTACCAACCAATATTTACTTCAGTACCCTTCTTATTCAATTCATTCCTACTCAATGTTTCACTGATATCAGAATGCGCTTAACGCATTCACTGCCACCTCTAACCTTCTTCAGTTGCCGCAACATGTGCATTCAATGTGTGTGAATCGTTGACAGTAGCACTCAATGCACGAAAACGCATATTGGCGGCACTGAATACGTCAAACAGAGATCAACCCATAGCACCAGCAACTTCAACTCACCATCCCTAGGGTCAGGTACCACCGTGAAGTCCATCCGCCACTTCCACACAGTGTTCCTGTGGCCCTTCAAGTTCGGCACGAGAGTGAAACCCTGGTCGATAGCGTCCTTCTTCAGGATGCCAACTATGCCCAGGGCTAGGCCGCCTATTAGCACCATGTGCTTCGAGCCCAGGTATGCTGCGGCTATGGGCCCGCAGGCGAATCCACCTGGGAGGATGACAAGGGATGAGCTTAGATGTAGCAAAAAGTGGTACGTGGTAGAAGCGTCTCTGACCACGGGCCATGTTTCATATTAGCACCACGTATGCTGCGACTATGGGCCCGCTGGCGAGACAATTTAAGGGATGAGCTTGGAACTAACGTAAAGTTGTGTATGGTGGAAACAAGTAAGTAGGTTTTTGCCATTGAATATTTACATAGTCTTAAATTGTACGTCGTACATTACGTGTAGATTATACCAATTATTAAGTATACGGCATTCTCTTGTCTTTTTGCAGCGAAGTTCATTCGAATTTTCATACGGTTTTGTAGGAGCTTAATTGCTTCTATGTTAAATCTTAACGTCATACGTCTCGGCACCATAGCTTCGCTCCCTGATCATTACAGATTAATTTGAATTATACTTAATATAACCTAAGAAGTAGTTGAGTTTGTCGTCCTTCTCCCTCGCATGCTGCACGCCGTTGGCGACCAGCGCGAACGTGGCTCCCATCAGACCCAGCGGCACCGTGTGGAGGGCGTACCTTCACAATAAATGCTGATATCAACACACACAATGTTGTGCAGTCCGTTTATAAACAGGTTCCAAATAAGCTTACTTTCGTCTCGAACGCAAACTAACCTTCGTAATAAACAAGCAGTAAGACATAATTGTGTAAGTTCTCTATGGGAGGGACATGTAACCTCAATCGCCCATTTGAAGCACAGAAGGTGCTGACGTTTTACCAATTTACAAATACTTAAGTAATCTATAAGTATGTAGTAGATAACAATATTATCGTTCCTCCCTAAGTTCTCTGGAAATCCACTGTCTATATTTGCTTATATTTTATCTTGTAATTTTGTTGGATCTCAACTATTTTCTACGTTCGTTATTTTACTTCTACAGCCTTTTAAAAAACAAGTGTCACCTTTTTAACACAGGGACCAGCCCTGAAGCGTGCGAGTACATCAGGATATCATAAGTTGAGAGCACCATGCCAGCTATAACTCCGTACCTGGTAGTCACCATTGCCTGTAAGAAAAATTAAGTAGGATAGGTAGACCGGTGGAAGAAGTAAATAGAATAGGAAATTGCACCAGTAGACTAAAAAAAGACGTATAAAAGAGAGTCTTAAGGACAACTTACATAATTCAAACTTTGATTTGTCTATGGATTATTTTCGGTTTTACCCACTCATATTAGTAAACAAAGATTTCAAATGACCCTTACCTGAACTCTGACTTTCTTAGCCAGTAACGAGTCATCCACCCCAGAAACGATCGTCACATGTTTTCAGAGTTCACAAACCTCTTTCGTAATCAAATCACCTGTCAGTTACTATCGCAATATCAATTAAATTTACTAAATATCATCTATTGAAGTCCTGAAGTTTAAATAAAGACAAAAGCGAACTTCACCTTTGGTCTAAAGTTACCACACAACTCTGCTAAAGTTTGCAAACACGTGTTGCTTGTTAGGTCAAAACAATTTGTCAAATGTTAAGCGTCAATAAACCTTGCGGGTATAATGGAAATGAATCAATATGAATATTGGTGAGGTTTCTACTTCCTCTGCAAAATTGGATATACTGTTTTGATAATAGACGCCATCGTTATTAACAGTTCGTTATTCACGCACGACGCGGTTAACACAGTTCGTGGAGGTTTACACACTCGTACTCTCTTTAATGAATCCTTTTGAAGAAGACTCTATGAAGGTTAAAATAAATGTTCTTCCAAATAAAGATTCCTAAACTGATTCTTTGAGTTAGTGAAAGCAAGGAATTGATACAAAATATCGACGCAGTGCAGTTAAGGACCTAAACGGCATGGCATTTAGGGCCCCCGCACATTATGGCCACTAAGCGCCGTCACTAAATGCGACCACCAGTGGTTCAGTCAGACCACTACACTGGTGGCTGGATGCGGCCACTAGTGGCTGCCTCTTGCGGCAAGTAAAACGAGACACTGCACCGCAATTAGCTCGATAGAACGGACGTGTGTTTGTTAAAAATGGACGCTCTTTTGATTTAATTATTGTAGCTTATTATACTAAGACGCGTGGGAACTATATCCCCAGCCCTCTCATATTGAGAGGAAGCCTGTGCTCTGCAGTGGGACGTATATAGGCTGGATGATATATACTTAAGACGTAGAAAACGTCGCCGGATTCGGAACCATCGACGTCCAATTCATAGGCGTTACTGGGTTCATCCAATTTTAACTTCTCGCAATGAAAACGGACAGCACAAATTGCTTTTCGAATAATTAAAAAGTTATCTATATTGGGGCGGAGAGAAGCCGGCGACTGTGGCCGTGTGTGCGCGCGAATCGAAGGACAAAACGCGGCCACAAGTAGCGAGCGCTGTCGACTCCCGCAGCTTGTGGCTCGGACGCGGCCACTCAAACGCTCGGTGTGCACCGATGCAGTATAAAATGTATGGAGAAACGCGTCCAAAGCTTGTGGCGGCCACTAGACGCTCCAGTGTGGCCGCCACTAGACGCTCCAGTGTGGCCGCCACTGAGTGGCCAGTGTGCGGGGGCTCTTAAACGTGGTGCGACCTTAACTGGAAAAACGTTGATGTCTCCACAATCATAGGTCTCCACTGACCTTCTTCATGACATCGCAGCCGTCGGGAGTGTCGTAGTAGCGGTAGTAGTCAAGGACTTTCTTCTCGGGTTTTGGGGGCATTTCCTAGTATTACAATTATTTCTCACAATTTTAATACGTTTTTAATGTCGCAAACGTTGTGACTGCCGAACGACAGTTGCTTTTAACAGTTTGACAGCATGTCAGACATGCCAGACAAACATACTGTCAATGTTTTTTTTTTGACTCTGAAAAGTTTGAATTTGAATTTTTGAAACCTACGGAAATCACTGAAAAATCTACTTTGCAAGATTTGTGTCTACTGCAGATCCTTTCGTATTCTCATTGTTTTAAAAACTAGGTACTTTTTAGGGGTCTACGTGGAATTCGCTTATCACTGTACCGTGGCAACTGCCAGCGCATTTTGGCCCTCTGGCCCCCTTTTTTTTCGGTGGGAAAATGCGTTACGCATACCGCCACGTCTTGGGGACGACGCGACGATTATGTGGGGCTCTCTTCCCAGGGGAGGCATACCCACTATAAACCCACCGGTAGTTCCTTCCCGCCAGATTAATAGGCGTCGGGGGGTTCCTAGGGATGCACCAGCGGCGCCTTCTGGCCACCCCAGCGTGTGAACTAGGGCTCTAAGTCAGAAACGGAAAGACTATACGTAATCTCTTCTGCCCTGATCGCCGACCACAACCCAATCGGGTCACACTGCCCTGGCATTAGATCCACCTTCTCCTTTCCTTTCCCACCTGAAAGTAGTACTTGGTTCTTGCTCGCCTTCCTGACCGCGTATTTCGAAAAGGACTGAGTCCATACGAACACAACTCGATGTGACATGTGGCGACGGTTAATGTAGCCTGCAGTTCGTCTGTAAGGACTAAGGACATAGGGTACTTAGGATGACGTAACTCTAGCATTTTTTTTTCTGTATACCCTCGACATGCCTCGAGGCCCTTATCCATCTTCTTTCATCCATCTTCTTGTATTCTTTTACGGGTGGGATTCCCGTCTACCCTATTCTCGAACTTTCTGTTCTAGCTATTTATCCTACTTTTGCTTTTTTCTTCTTACTTACTAAAATGTCTAAACTTTCTAATTTAATTAAGGAAAGGGGTAAATAAAGCCACACAGGATTTTGTATTTTATTTTAGGGGGAATTTTGTGCTCGGGTTGAAGCTCCTTTTCTTGCTTCACTTTATTGTCTTTTACTTTTAACTCTAGCACAGTTTTTCTTCTGATTCAGATGTCAAGACACTCAGGCCGTTATCGGAGCTGCTGGACCTAGTGCGACCGCCTCCCGACCGCGGGTCGATGGTCGAAGTTCATTCCACGCCCTTCGGATGTGAGGTGAGTGAGGACTTCCACTAGGGATGTCAGGGTTGGATGCGCTGTAATTGCTCGGGTATCCGTCAACTATGTCCACACCAGTGCGCTTACGCGTTCACCTTGCGTCTTCTTCTGACGCATGCCCGTGCAACCACCAACCACTGGGCATGCCGCTAGCGCGTTTTCATTGAGGACGGATCTAGTTTCATGCATATGCTGTGGTTGCTCGGGTATCCGTCAGAGAAAGACGCAAGGTGAACGTGAAAGCGTACTGGTGTGGACTTAGCTTATGTTTTAAACAGGCGTTCCTGAATTCAGCGACGCGCGGCGCGGTGTGCGGCGTGGTGGGCCGGCGGCCGACGCTGCTGCTGACGGACGCGGGCACGGCGCTCGGCTCCGAGGGCGGGCCGGTCTTCACGCTGGGCCCTACGTAAGCCCTAACTTGTTGTACAGGCGCTCCTGCACTCGGCGACGCTGCTGCTGACGGACGCGGGCACGGCGCTCGGCTCCGAGGGCGGGCCGGTCTTCACGCTGGGCCCTACGTAAGCCGATCTACCAACCCAGTGTTATTAATGTTATTATAGGTTGTGATTCTCTGGATCGTGAAGTTCTTGCAAGGAGGTTGCTAGGAGTTTCGAAGTTGTGTAAAAAAATAGAACACAATCATTTGCTGAAATGTGCGGTATATTTTGTAATCCTAAATCGAAATATCAAAAAGTGGTCGCGATTTTTATCTGCTAATGGGTTTAGCACTACGACGAAGGTTGAAAAACATTGTACTAACCAAACTAAGGGTGCTTAACTAAAGAAACAGGTTTCGTGCGGGTCGGTACCGACAGGTGGAGGGTCAACTTACAGAAACAGGTAAAACTAAAACCTGATTCTTTATAAGGAAACGCATAAGTAAACAAATGAATACTGAACCGATCCGCACAGATTTTTCAGTGCCAGGAACCTGTTTTTTTTGAGTAAGTGCCCTTACCTAACATATTATAATGTATGCGTGCGCTATGCCTATCCCGTTTGGGAACACAGGCGTGCAGTATCTTATGTTGTTGTTATTCCAGCAAAGACCTCATCGGCGTGGTGGTATGCAGCGTGTCCTGGTGGCGCGGCGAGTGGGTGGGGCTGACGCTGGCGGCGCCGCTGGTGTCCGTGCTGGCGGCCAAGCTGCGCGTGCAGCGGACACAGCTGCCCCGGCAGCCGCCGCCGCCGCGATACCAGCAGATCCTCGGTGAGCTATGCTGTGCCAAGCTGTGAGCAACTGTATGCCGAATGCGAATACTCGAATAGCAAGAAACAATAGATAAATAAATAAAATAATAAATGTCACTGGACAATTTTTACACCAATCACCTAGTCCCAAAGTAGGCAATTTAATGCCTGTGTTATGGGTACTAGACAACGGATAAACATACTTATATAGATAAACATCGAAGACTCGAAAGCAAACATTCGTATTCATCATACAAACTTCTGCCGCGACCGCGGGGTTCGAACCCGGGACCCTAAGCTTCACAGTCAGGTACTCTAACCGCTGGGCTATCCGGCCGTCAAATAGATAACTAGTGGCACAAGTATCATAATTATAATGTTCTCAAAGTCCTAGATTGCGCAAAATTTAATGTCTCCTTACCACCCCCACCCACCACAGGCCCCATCACCATCAGATACTGGATTATTTTTTTTTTTCAATTATTTTAGGCTTATTGTCTTTAATGTTGTTTCATTTTTGTATTTGTTCGTCGTTACCTGTCGTTACATGTAATTCATTTTAGCAACTACCTGTAAAGTAAAACTCAAAAGCTTCAAACAGGTGATCAATATTTATGCCCGGACCTCTCTGCAGACAGGATCGACCGCACGACGGTGCTGGTGCGCTGCGGAGGCGCGTGGGGCGCCGGCGTGTACCTCGGCGGCGGACACGTGGTCACCTGCGCGCACGTCGTCAAACATGTACGTACTCCCGGCGTCTAACATGGCAAGAGGCACTAATTAAGAGGAAATGGAGCGGTCATATTTTGTATGGAAACGTAGTCCCCTGATTCCTCGCTGGATATTACCCGTAGAACAATGATTTTTTACATCAACAATCTAATGATATATTAGCATGTTCCTATGTTTTCCTTTTTTTCTTTATTGAATTATTAAAGGAGATATTAACCTTCAAAAACATGAAAAATTGATAAGTTTTTTCCTTCGAGTTCAAACCTCTAGAAACCAATTTTAACACAATTATATCAAAATATAAGAACATAGAAACACAGTTATGTCATTTTTTAAACATTTAATGAAAAAACATATTTAGTCAGTTCAGTTTTGGAGAAGAAATCAGGGGACTACGAAACGTTGATTTTGAATAATTTTCATAGGTATTTTCGGTCCGAGCTGTAGTTGTTCTTATCGCACTCGACGTCGTCTGGGCAGGTCACGGCGCGACAGCAATAGATTTAGCAAATACCTATTTTACAATTCCCTCGACCGGCATATTTCCTCTTAAAATCTTGCCAAGTTAAGCCGGGTACAGACTGCTGTAACGTAACATGCAATGTAACACGCAAAGAAAGAATTTGCCGTCCACAGTAACAGAATTTCGATTGTGTGGGCGCCTTGTGCGCACGAATCGTGCACACTACGCGCACGAACGCGTGTTAGGTACATTGCATCAATTGCATGTTACGTTACAGCAGTCTGTACCCGGCTTTAGATTAAACTACCCTACACTTTAAAACAGGGGTTCCCAACCTTTTCTTGGCTAGGGACCACTTTAATATTAGTCTTGTTGGCAGGGACCACAATATAGCTATGGTAAAATTCACTCATTGTACGTCGGCCAACGACGCCAAATTGAAATTGATTCGCGGACCATATTTTGGCTTCCGCGGACCACGAGTGGTCCACGGACCATTGGTTGGGAACCACTGCTTTAAAATGTGGCTGCTTTCTTTTATTGTTAATACGTTCACTAGATAACTAAGAATTCGTTTTATAATGGTCGTTTGTCATGTAAGTGAATTAATACTCTTATTGGATGTACTCTTTTTGAGAAAAATAACGTTTCTTAAACCGAGATGCGGCGGTAAAGCCGAAATTGCGATTCGGAGTTAGTGACGTCATATTAATTTGGTGAAGTTGGTTTGGCCAAGTTTCAAGTGTAATTTATGAATGTTGTAGCGCCCTAGCGCCATCTATCATCGAATAGCCGAACTTGTACCATAAAAGTCAAAACTATGATCAACTATCGAATGGTAATCCCACATGGCACCAACGAGGTTATGAAAATTGAACTGACCAAGTGCGAGTTGGGTGCGAAAGTCCTCAGTGAGAAAATTGGAAGTAACATTTTATGCAACCGATCATCGAAACTTCGTTGGTGATGTACCATCGCGAACAGGGATTGTTGAGCCACTTACCTATGTTTGTAACTTGGTCGTGTAATACTAATCCAATAGATAACATCTGTCAGTCACATCGGTCATTGATTACACGTCTAAATTGCGAACAGTGGCAAGTGGCTCAACAATCCCTGTTCGTGACTGTACGATCGTTTAGTTCGGCTATTCGACGGTAGGTGGCGCTAGGGGGCTACACTGACAAACACTGTCTCTTCCAGTATATGAACCACAAGATCTCGCTGTTCTGCCAAGACATAAAAGAGACCGCCATAGTGCGTTACAAATCCAACGACGACCGAGCATACGACCTCGCCTTACTCTATACCAACCCAGAGAACTGGACTCATCTGTTACCCGCCGTCTTTGCTGACAAACCTGCTGAGAAAGGTAAACCATTTGTCCCTTTACAACCGAGCTAACACGATCGTGACGTTTAAATCTGGAACTTATTACAACATGAATAAGGTTCAAATTCAATTGAATTTTGCCCTCACGATCGTGTCAACTCGGTTGGCAAGGAATAGCCTTGCCAAGTTCGTGTGACTCAAGGACGGATCCATCTTGCTTGTTAGGGGAAATTTAAAACTAAAATAACAATAAAGAGCACACAAAACCTGACAGACAAAATCATGACTATTTAACGATTTGGAGCCACGTCTAGCACAATTTTTAAGTTTACGTTAAGAGGTAGATATGATAGTGACGGGTTTGGTAACCTGTTGCCTAAACTTACCTTCTGTCCTTAGAGTGCAAACAGGTTTCCAGCACAGACAAATTTGTCCGAGTCGGTACCGACCGGTGCAGCGTCAACATGCATAGAAAAAGGGTCGTTTCACTCTTGGCAGAGTGGTCGTGGTCACGTACTGACGTCAACATCAGTGGAGGCGGACACAGCTCTTCGCACGATCTCCCGCCACCTCTCCCTGTTGGTGGACTGTCTAGCGCAATTTGACACTCATGTCTCCTAGGCGGATTTCACTTGGTCAGTCCAGCGCATAGGTGATCTGCCACGCGATCCAGTGCCCTCCACGCTTCCCTGCTTGCAGAGAAAGGCTGCTTAAGTACAGTCAGCGTCTGATACATGGTTACACTTTGGTACTTTGTCACTGTGATCGCAGTGACAATTTCATGCGAGAGTTCAAATATGAGGTTAATTAGAAAAGGTAATAAAGTGTATACATGTATCAGACGCTGACTGTAGGTACATAAAGACATAGGATTCCGGCACAGACAAAACAGTTCTAAAGTTACCTTTTTCTTTATGTTTGTAAGCACCCTTAGACGCCTCCTACAGCATTCCCAGTTTGTTTTACACCCGATATCTCACGGGCAAATTACAATGAATTGTGCGTCTTCACTGTTCCTAGGTGAGTCGGTCTTGGCGGCCGGGTACCCCTACTTCAATGAGAACAACCTAGAAGGTCTGAAGCCCAACGTGACGGCGGGCCACATCAACAACGTGTCGCCGTCTATGATCCAGAGTTCTTGCTGCGTGCAGTCCGGTTTCAGGTAGCCATTATTTTGTAACCAATTGTTTCATATCCATTTGACCTTTATCGTTTAATCCAGATACACAGCTGGCCAGATTTATCGGTATGAGAGAGCCATAGGTCCGACGTAGCCATAATATGGATTGGCACACAAAAATGGCAGTCATTGTTTCACAATCAAACTTATCATTGTTTTGGAATCTACGCTTATCTACAGATGAATTTAATAAACAACGGACACAGGACACTTGGGAATAAAACGGCCTTTAGCAATTTTCGTTTTTTATCAGCTATGCCGATATACTGGGTCGTTTTTCTTAGTAGATATTAGTTTTCTTCAACTTTGTGCTCAGATGTTTTGATGTTTAAGGAGCCCTAATATTGTAGCTTCTTTAACTCTACCCAGGAAAGTCTTTTACGGCCTGTTATTTTAGGGAATCTCACCCACCCCTTCTCAGCAGGGTACATTTCTTTGGCGTAAACTGTTGGATGGATGGATCTCTAGTCACTCAAGGCTTGATTGACATGTTCTTCTCTTATTTCAGCGGCGGCCCAATCTTCCGACTAAACGACGCGCAAGTGGAAGTGCTGGGCATAATAGTGAGCAACGCGAAGACCAACACCGGCGCCTGCTACCCGTACATCAACATGGCGATACCAGCGCGCGCCTTCGTGGACTCCGTGCAGCAATACCTCACGGACAAAGGTAGATTACCAAAAATATAAGTTACGTCGGCTATCTTCGGCTCGCCGACAAATACCGAATGAAATCGAATGTATGACCCATTCAATAAAAACCTTAGTATGTCTTTAGCATAAGGCATAATATGCAATAACAGATTTCGTTCTCGCTCATGGTATCTCGCAAAATGGCGGGCGCCGGAGATGCCGGCGTCGCGCGCAGTATATTAGCTAATGGCCATTAAAGGTTTTCCCGCGCAATAGCACTGCATTATGATTGGCTAGAAACGTATTAAAATAATGCAATATCGCCTATTCGACGATAGGTGACGCATACATAGATAGGCAGAGTACGCAAAATGCTACATAAACAAAACCATGCATGACTATTTCAGGCTTCGCAGCCACTTCTAGCATAATTCTAGGTTTGAAACACATGGAAGAGGTAGATAGAGACAGGTTGCTAACCTGTCGCTTAAAGCATGCCAAACCTATTTCCTTAGTCGTCTCGTCCGCATCAACGGAAGAAATGTAGAAGAGTGTTGATGTTGAATCTAAACAAACGCAATAATTGACATCTACGGCGCAGGCGACGCGCTCTTGAAACAAGCGTCATCTGCTCGTTTTACATACACCATCTGCTAGGTCCCTTATATCAGAACATGACGGATTTGTTAATCAATTGCTTTTTATTTCAGATGGCAATCGGCTTGAGTCAATAGGCAACCAACAAGAAATGGTCCAGTCTCAGTGGCGACTGATGCCGTACCGATCCAAGATATGATATTAAATAATAAAATAATAAATAAGTGTAATTTGACATGAATTCTGTATTATACGGGTTAAGGTTCAGGATGACGTGTTGATAGTGAATCCTTTCGTTGCCAAGTGAAGGACCATGAATGTAACTATTTGATTTCCTTTGTGTATTTTGTTATTTATAAATTGTAATTTAAGACGATGAATTGAATAAGTTGAATAATAAAATGTTGACAATTTAGATTTTTTGTGTAAATGTTCATTATCTTCCTACCCTACTACATCTACGGGTGAAACGTAAGTCATACAGAAATATTTGTTTCCATCGTATACTACAATACAAAAAAGTTGACTGGTCCATGTATATTCACTATACAGGTTGTAGACCGATCTATACTCAGTAAAAGTATGAAAGGATGGATCAAAATAAAACAAAAAATCAATAAAATATAAGTGTTTATTCCAAATCAAAATAATTGCTGTAAATGCAGTCTCATTCACATACCGTAATATGAGTGACACAAATAGACATAGTAAGTACAAATAGACACCGTAAATAATTGTGATAAACCTTAACTAAACATGCTGGTGGTATAAAAACTTAATCTAGGGAAAATATGTTTTAAAATCGTTGAAAAAGTTTTCGCAATGGAAAAACAACCACTGTAAATATTAAGGCATGTTTACACATCAGATTACTAGCAAACTTGCCCTATTCATATATGTATATTTATATTTTCAAAAAGTAGGTACAGTCAGCAACAAAAATACCGTTCAAAGAACCAAAAGTACACACTCGTAGTTTCAACATTGAGATCTTGCGCACAAATTTTTGGTCATTTTTTATCAATAAATTTGGTGCCGACTGAATTATTACTAGAGGAAATACATGAATCCTGTCTTTTCGCAAGATTTCATTTTACATTATGTTTTACACTTTGACTCTGACAATTATTCAGGAAAAGCCCTTAGGGCAAGTTGGATTAACGTTAATTATCCTCAAGTAAATATAGTTCTTGATTAAAAATATGTTTGGGAAATGAAACAATTGCTAAATGAATCAGTCTGCGAAATATTTTTCATCGATACATTTGTAAACCACATTAAAACGAATAAAAGCCTTTTACAGGAATGTACGTTTTACAGTCATAATAGTCCAGGGGTTCCCAATCTTTTTCAGCCCTAAGCGCACTCACATATTTAGAATTTTGTCACGGCGCCCTTCCTTATAGCTATTTTGAAAAGATACAACAGAATGAAATAGGCCCCTAAAATTGTAGAACTTAGGTTGAGAGGAACAAAATTGAAAATATATGCGAAAAACAAAGCATTATTTGTGGTTTCGGATAATGACAAAGAATCATCTCTGTTTACATTCTAATGTGCACCAGGGCGCAGCATTGCACACTTTGGGAACCCCTAGTATAGCCTCTTAATTAATAATACCTACTTAACAGAAAGTATAGCTTCCGTAACGGTGCAAATCCAAGCAAAACTGCAACATCACAAGTGTCTACATTGACCAAATTGTTCTGTTCATCACTTAGAGAAGTAATCAGTAAATTTTATCGAATAAATCTTTCTAGCATTTTCTAACTATGGTGCGACCGCTTAGCTCGCGTTTCGCCTGCGCGGTACGAAGGGGGCGCGGGGAGATGTTACCGAGAGGTGAGGGGGGAGCAGACATACCGCCCTCCGCTCCGCACACCCCTCTACATATACTTATACGGCCTATAAATATACTTACAGAGCACGTATTGTAGATACGGGTACAAAAATGCTTGTGATGTTACAAACGGGTATGTACTTAAACAACATTAAACATTTAGTACAAATTGAAACATTGTGCGACAAGTAAAATTACGACAAACAAAAAAAAGAAAGCATTAAAATTTAGAGAGATTTAACAAAATTCGGTATAAAATCAAAAAATAATAACTGTTTAATTTTCAACATAAAACGACTATGAGACTCACTCACAGTGAAATTAAAATGTCCAAGCTAATCTCGATATAAAACCTTTTATGTCATAATAATTTTTGTAAAAATAATAAACGGATTATTCACGACCGAGGTCGTCGCGTTTGACAGCAACCGCTGCCAAGATGAAGGGCTACTGATTTGCTGGAAACATGTAGAGTTAATTCGATTAAAGAAGAGATCTATTTATAAATTTTCCACTATAAGTATTTCTCACGGTAGTTTTATGTTCAAATCTTATAAATATACTTTAAAATAAAATTTGGTATATTTTAGAGATATAAATAGTGAGTGAGCAATTTGGCTTAAAAGTCAAAATAATGTTTTAATAATATTTACCTACACAGCATTTTTTTAATAACCTGCATAGAAGAGCTGCGCTGTCATTACAATTAAACTTACATAAAGGTGTCCCTTTCTATTCTATATGTAGCGAAAGAGACAACAATTTATTGATATTATAAGCCAAATTATATAATGTTATTGTCATGAAGGATAAAATTTTAAATATTGGTACTAAGCTGATAAAAAATATATAAATTAAATTAATATAACAACTAAAACAAAAACACTAAAACGTTGGATGCTAAAGGTGTTTCTATTTCATTCTGCCACGTCATCCAAATAAAAATACTAGCGCAAGATGTTACAATAGATGTCAAATACACAAATCCTATTATTACAAACAAGAAATCGACAATTCCATCAGAACGCTTCTACTTTTTTACTTTTTAATGCTAACATCAAGAATAATCGAGATTACATCTCCTACAATAAGCAAACAGGCACTTTGACATTTAAAATCCTCTATAACTTACTGCCTAGAGTCAGAAGTTTGTAATTTCACCCATCATTTCACTCTTTCACTTCATTCCTAAACAACCATACAACCTATTGACAGTAAAGGTCATGGTGTCTTGCGTTGGTTGACAAAGGTAATTATTATTTCGTTTATTTTGACAAAGTTCTCCGGTGAGTCAAGAATTAATTTGTTTGACAGTACTATTGCATATTTAACGGTTATAATATTTTCGAGTAGCTTAGCCCTTTAACTCATGATTCTTCTATGAGAATGCAAAATTTGAAATGGCGTTTAAAAGGCAAAAGAATTGATAGTTGACAGAATAGATGACAATTTTCGTCAGACAGGAGCAAAATTCATTTATATAAGAAAGTATGCGTATATTATTATATGGAATTATTATATGGAAAAGCGAGAAATATTTAAAATATTACATTGTAATTACGTTTTTATACAAAAATATATTGTAATATACATGTAAAAAATACTGAAAGCGTAAGCTGTCGCGCGTAATTCATTACTTTTTGGCAACCATTTATCTTCTCTTTTATTCACACGTATGATACAGTTTTCTAAAAAATAAAAAAAAGGTATGACGAAAACGGAGATAGACAAAATATGATAATCTCATACTAAACGAATGGTAGACGAACACTATTGGGTCTAACATAAAAAAAAGAAAATAAATTATCTACTAGTTAAGCCAGACCCTTGAATTTAAATGTTATTGACATTGTGTTCACTTATTGCAAACCCATTGGACGACATCTGACCCTTTATTTGACGGTGTGTGTGCTACGAATTAGTTTGACTTTCATTCACATTCCAATAAACATTCCTAAAATACGGGAGTGGCTTAAACCAGTTTTATGTAACTCTACGAAGTATAAAAAATTATGGAAACGCAACTAAGCCCACAAGTGATACCACATAAAGGTGCATAATTCGGCCGTCACTCATATAAAACGCACATAAAATGAGCTATTTAGAGGGTCATAGTTATGCTTCCATACATTCATATTTAGTTCATGTAGCCGCTATTTGGCTTGTACAGTTTTTTTTTGTTTTTAATTTTTTTTTTACGAAATTTTGTATTCGTTCCAAAAATCGAAGGCCGGAAATATCAAGGCCCCATATTTTTTATGTACTATAATGTATATGCTGCAGTAATAGTCCATTACATATTAATATCAGTTAGGTATACATAAGCTTTAAGGAATAGTTTGACCAAAGCGTTGATACAGTCAATAACAAAGACATCGACGCGGTCAAAGTGCCAAATTATAGAGACACTCTTGATATCAACATTAAGGTCGAGTTTACATATTTTTACCAATTTGTCCGTGTCGTTATGTTTGTTGCTGACTGTACTGATGAAAGTGAAAAATAATAACATATAATGCATTTTAAAATGGATAACTTTGAGCATAATAGTTGAACTGAAAGACATTGACACAGTTCAGATTCTCTTTCTATTTACATATAAGAATCTATGACATTTATAATCATCATTTAATGAACACAAAAATAATACTATGTAAACAAGAGGCTCTAGCGCTTAAAAATGGTCTCTCTGACTTTAACCTTAGTGTTCAAAGTTGCTCTATTCGGTAATTAAACTAGTTTATTTGGTACTTTGCAGAGTAAATAAAGACTTTATATTTAGATGCCAGAATAAAAAGTAACATTAAAATCTAGTTTCATTATCATACTGTATTATGTAAATAGGATGACAAACGTATATTACAAATAGTCAAGGCGGGACGATGCGATACTAAATTACTACACAATGATTTAGCCACAAAATGATAATAAATACTGCGAACTTTGCGACGTCTTTACATATAATGAAATACACAGCCATTGACTATTCTCCATTGTATTACTCTATCCTAAAATTCTTTTTGGGTCAATACAGGACCATAATAATATAATAGTATAATAATATAATGTATAACATTTTGAATAGACGTGATGTCATGTGACAGATATCGTACGGAGAGGTATTCCCGCTATGCATATTTTCGTACCTGTAAGAAATGTGTACATTTTTAAGTATACTGGCTACTGAGTTGTCATGGCAGCATATTTGAATAAAAAAACAAGTACGTCTGCAAGAAAGGCCCCTTTATTTTAATTTCCTTCCTTCATTTTCTTATGTTTCGTTCAATAAATAGTTTTTTTTCAATTATAATGTTAGTATGTCGAATATTGTGCAAATCTCTCTCCACCTTCTCTCTCATCTTTGAAAGTCTTGGCCAATAGTACCTATTGAACATGCCTATGTATTTCGATTCCTTAAAAAATACGCATATTTTAATGAAAGTATTTTTATTAGAAGAAGTTTATTAATGTGATGAGAAATCTAAAACCTAAAATAAACTTACTTTCGTGCTATATTTCTATCTAGTTCGTTTTGACAGAAAGTAGGTTTGGGGTGAGCGGTGTCTAAATATGTGGGCGTTGCTCGAACACACTTTTGACTGACTTCAATACCTAGCCGTGTTTTGTCACCTACCTTCTAAGCATCGCTGCTCTCCTGGCCCTCCCTCGCAAAGGCCAGGAACACCTCCTCGAGCGTGGTCTCCGTGTGTTGTGCCCTCACCTCCTAAGCGTCGCTGCTCTCCTGGCCCTCCCTCGCAAAGGTCAGAAACACATCCTCGAGCGTGCTCTCCGTGTGTTGTGCCCTCACCTCCTAAGCGTCGCTGCTCTCCTGGCCCTCCCTCGCAAAGGCCAGGAACACCTCCTCGAGCGTGGTCTCCGTGACGGTGTAGTCTTCAACCAGCTGGGGGAAGGACTCTTTGAGCCCCTCGATGCTGGCGAACAGCTCGCTGTACCGTATCGTGTCGTTTATGTGGTAGTGCAGCATCGTCTGTCGAACACACGTATTGGTTTAACCAAAGTCACTTGCACAAGTGTCGACCAATATTTTTTTGTTCCTGGTTTTCATAGTGATGTCTTTACCGCCCAGTGAAATTGAGATTTTCCGTGACATAGTCAGTCCTATATCTGTTGTATATGATTCGAAAAAAAGTGACAATTAATCCAAAAACACTGACGAAAAAAACGTCGCGGCGCGGCGGTGTGACGTCATGCATTTTCTACAATGTTCTTTTTTCCTCGCAAATGTGATGAAAATCATTGTGCATCACGGGGAGGAAAGGAATTATAAGACAAGCCCTCGAAAAAATATTACTGACGAGGAGGCGTTAGTAATAATTATCCGTTTTACCGCCCTCAATTCATAATGTATATAATCTATTTTCCTTGGTCGACTCTTCCGACATCTATGCAAGAAACATGACAGTGTTATTCTAAATCACACACCACACGGCGATAAAAGCCAGTTATAAATCGCAGGCCTTACCTGGTGTTCATCCTTGAGCGCACAATCAAAGATCCGGTGCAGTTCTCCTTTGAACTGCTCCATCGAGGCCGCACAGTCGCCCGCGTCACCGCCGTCCGTCACTACAAACACCAAGCCATACAAGTTAGGCTTTCCATCTTTTTAAATTAGGTAGTAATAGTACATTACACACGCGAGCTTAAGCTGTCCAAAAAGACAGAAATTAAAATTAGGCTTTCTGAAACTTAGGCATTTTGAGACGAAAGTATTTTGAATTCTGGGAAAAAAAAGCTAAAATGCAATTTACCAGTTATAAGCCCAAATGAAGCGCTAAATAGTACATACACGCACACACAGGATGACTTATTTTCCCGATGACAATTCCAGTAGAATGTAATTGAGTTCAGTAACGCAAAAATGAAGTTAAAGATATGACAACTGCCGAATGCTGTTCCTTGATCCCGTTTATTTCTAGGACAAATTAATCGTAATTTCAAAAAATACTGCACGCATGTATGAACTCAATTTACTCTACGAGATATACGTATGTTGTCGTGAAAATAAATGACTGGAAATATAAGTATCACACACTTTCAGAATGAATGCCCAGTAACGATTCATGCTTTTTCATAATCCTCAATTAGACGACTGTGTTAAAAATATGTCATTCCAAGTAGTCCATCACTTAGATTATGTAAAAATATGTTTATAAACTTGAGACTCTACTCCTACGTAAAAATTGTACAAGTGTAACATCAATCAAACTTTAAAGCACTGAATCTATGTAATTTTTTATTTGACAAACTTAATAAAAAAATAAGTGTCCAATATTTTTTATAATCTAAATGAACGGCTCAAATATTTTGCTATCGTCTGTCCTAACTATAACAACAGGTTGCAAGAACTAACAGGTCTCAGAAGCGTTGGAGCATTGTATCCAGTTGTTGATTATTTTACCCCGCATCGTTCTGTCCGCATCTACGCATGAAAGAAAAATATAGGTGTGTGTAGCTCTGAGAGGTGAAATAGTATTATATTCCACTGACAACTCTAAGAGCGTGCGCAGACAGAGAGCGGTCAGGAGTTCCGAGTTCCGAGTTCAGAGTTCTGCGTTCTACCGAACGTACCGAGTCTCTAACAACAATGCACACAGCGGGTGGCCAGACCGCGGCGGTCAAAGCAGAACGCCGCGTTCAGAGAGTTCTATTGACGCGGAGACAGAGAACGCAAAACGCCGCGATGTCGGAGGTTGCAAATACAGAGAATTTAATTGAATTAGTTAGGGAAAGGAGTTTATTATACGATTTTAAGTGATGTAGATTAGATTAGATTAGATTAGATTAGATGTAGATTAGATTAGCCAGCCTTTCTTTTGCTGAAACACACTTTAGCCAATTAGTATTTTGTTTTTCGATATGAGGTTTCAAGATGTACCTAATAAAATTAATTAAAACTATTTATCGACATGCGAAAATAAACATAGAATCGTTATCCATCTTGAAGAAAATCCTGAAAAATACTACTAAATTCGCCCTGTTCTTCTCGGGTGATATTAATAGGATGCACCCAATACTTTATTTTTATTTTAGAAGCTTCTAAGCTCCACAAAACAATAATTCTTCATCGGAAGATGAACTCTCCAGTGACATGTTGTATGCACGAAGACACGAACGAAACTAGAACGCAAGAATTTGCACGCGACTTGTGTGCGTCGGAACTCTTGAGCGGTCAGCGGTCAACAGAACGTGGAACTCCTGACCGCTCTCTGACTGCGCACGTTCTTATAAGATAGGAGCAGTACGGAAAAAAATGAATGTATCTCAATTTAACGGAGTGTAGTGCAATTTAATGAACAGTGGCGCAATCTAACGGAGCGTAGCGTAATCTAACGGAATGTAGCGCAATTTTACGGAATGTAGCGCAATCTGACGAAAAGTAGCGCAATCTAACGACAAGTAACGCAATGTAATGGAATGTAGCGCAACCTAATGTAATGTAGCGCAATCTAACGAATCGTAACGGAATGTAGCTCAATCTAACGGAATATAGCGAAATCTAACGGAATTTAGTGCAATCTAGTGAAATGTTGACATGACTCGGACTGTTCAACACGTGAAATTTTGAGCTTATCAAATGCAGCAAATGTAATAGAATTTAGTGCAATCTAATGAAATATTGATGTGACTCGGACTGTCCAACTCGTGAACTTTTGATCTTATAAAATGTAGTAAATGTAATGGAATGTAGTGCAATCTAACGGAATATAGCCCAATCTAACGCAATATAGCGCAATCTAACGTCACGTAGCGCAATCTAACGTCACGTAGTGCAATCTAACTGCATGACTCACCGTCGCCGGCTCGCAGTTTGAACACGACGGCGTGCCCGGCCGCGTGCTGCGCGCGCAGAGCTCCGGCCGCGCCCAGCGCGCGCAGCCGCCCGCCCGACATGATGCCGATGCGGTCGCACAGAGCCTCCATCTCGTCCATGCTGGGGACGGACGAGCCATTATGCGAAGGGTGACGACAAGGAGGCAACACCAAAGAGAAGATGCCTTCTCTTTAGGATTTTTCTGTGCCCAACAGGGTCCACAATTAAGTTTTTTTGTTAACCAGTGAATACCTTACAGTGAATACTTATACCTAATACCATTTTGTAAACAATTTGTGGTATGCAATAATTAAAATCAAAATCAAAAATTATTTATTACGGATAACAAAGATCCAAAAATTATTAATTCTTTAATGGTAATAAATTATTGAGTATTGAAAAGGTGGATGGCTGATGTACTAGTTTACGAAGTGCGCTATTTAACTCTTGGTTTGACAATATTCACTTAACCGAATATAATTGGTTTGAATTTTAATTTAAATTAAATTTAAAGGTAAATCATGAGTTTTTTTTAATCTTTTTTAGTTTTTGCGATGCGCACGGCGCGCGGCCCCGCTGTATGTGCTCCGCTACCGACCTGTGCGAGGCTATGACGAGCGAGCGCGTGCGCTTGGCGCGCAGTATGGCGGCGTGCAGGCGGCGCCGCGCGGCCGCGTCCACGCCGGCCGTGGGCTCGTCCAGTAAGGCAGCGCGCGCGGCCTGACAGAGCGCCGCGGCCGCCGCGAGCCGCCGCGCGCAGCCCCCGCTGTAAGTGCTCACGCGCCGCTCCGCGTACTGCTCCAAGCCTGGAGTCATACGAGTATAGATCGGTTAACTAAAGCTGGCAAGTTCAGAGTACTTACACTTATGGAATTTCACTATACATTATGTTTAAAACTATTTTTTAACCAACTTCAAAAAAAGGAGGAGGTTCTCAATTCGTCGGGATATTTTTTTTATTTTTTTATATAAAAAAATAATAATAATAAAATAAACTTCGAGTAACTATACAGTTTCCAGGTGGTCCCATTGCCAGCATATCTTGATCTGATGATGGAATATGAGGGAAATCGAGGGCAACCCTCAAATTTTATTGGCACAGGTAATGTTTTTACTACATTTTTCAAAGCTACACCAGTATTTACGTCTGGCAGTAAAAAAAATATGACTGAACTGATGATGGAAGGTCAACTCCTTAATGCTTAGGAGTTAAAGGATAATTCTTTCAATACTGAATGCACCTGCAGACTGGAAATTATAATTTCAGTAATTAGTGAGGCCTGCTGATGATGGAAGGTCATCCTCATTATTAGACAAATGCTTTCAGTATAGCCCAAATTTGAAGTCGTTTTTTTTTTTGTTTAAAATTATTTTAATGGGAACGGGCAGACCAGCGGGCACTAAACATGCGCAATGTGTGAATGTGTTGAACGTGCCAGCTTTCGGTAATATAAATGAATCCCCACACCCAAGCAAGTGATCTGGCTACAGTGGTGGCCAGCTAAAGGCCCCGCTGAAGAAGGTAACTACCTCGAGCAGCAGCCCCGTGCTCCTTGCGGGGCGAAGGTCAAATTTTCCTGAAATTCTACGGGACCTTATTACACAGAGGTAAATCGAGCCTAGAAATCGAATGATTCAATTTGGGGTCTGGATGGGTTGCGCTCTCAGCACCTAAAGGATTTAATGTCGGTTTAAGCTGGTGACAGTGCTGCTGGAAATCATTGGTGAACTTTGAAATGTTCTTTGAAAACTTAATCTCGAAGTTTGTCCATATCGTTGGAGCAGCTTTGTGTGCTCTTTCAAAGAACGATAAGGGTTTTAGAACTTGGGCCATCGAGCGTTGTGGGACGTGATGACGGAATATCTGCAACTAGTCCAGTCAGTCAAGACAATCAATTCACTATAATTCCAAAAGTTTTCAAACTTCGGTCTAGTGAATGGTACATTGAGACAACAATAAATCTCATTTTGCAACCTTGTCCGCAGTCCGGAACATTGTTAAAATTGCAATTTAATTAATTTTTGCTGTATGGTCGTGAAAAAAATTCTAAAAGTTCTGCAAAGTTGGAGTTGTGTTAAATATACTATTTTACATCACGTGTCAAATTTGCAACCAATTCAAGTGTACGGAACATTTTTTGTTATTAAAAATTAATGTTTTTCTTTATTAAATTGAAGGAAAACGTTCCAAAAGTTCTGCAAACTTGACACATACATCGGAAAAATATACCGAACGGTTGTATAAATTTGCAACCTTTTTGGTAGCTTTCCGCCCGCGGCTCCGCCCGCGTGAAGTTCGGTTATATTGCGGTATAAAGCACAACTATAAGAAAACTTCTCGTTTCAAACGACACACGGCGTCATCGATCTATCATCTATCGATCGGTTATCGATTGATATCGATCTATCATCGATCGATATCGATCTATCAAGCAATCTATATTTTTGTTTTCCCTCGGGAACATCAATTTTTCCGGGATAAAAAGTAGCCTATGTCACTCTCCGTGCCCTAAACTATATCTACCTAAAAAATCACGTCAATCCATCGCTCCGTTTAGCCGTGAAAGACGGACAAACAAACAAACAAACAAACAAACAAACAAACAAACACACTTTCACATTTATATATTGGTAAGGATTTTCGATTTCGGATGTCAATAATGACTGGACTAAACCAAGGCAGGTGGGGTTTGGCACCGCCTAAGGGTGTCGAGCTGCTATAAATGTCGCCTAATCCTATGTATTCACAGGCAAGGCTACCGGTGCTGTTTTGGTAAAGGTTCACATAAGGAATGCTTTCAACAGTGTTGACAGGGATATAACTTTGAAGGACGTGCTGGATAAAGCTCCTCCACTGTATTCTCTTGATTGATTTGATTAGTCGCGATTATTTTTACGATGATTTAATCATGATTAAATTAGTCGCGATTATTTTTTCGATGATTTAATCATGATTAAATAAGTCGCAATTATTTTCCGATGATTTAATGATGATTAAATTATTTGTTAATAATTTTAAAATGATTTAATCATTATTATATCCGTCGCAACTATTTCTACAACGATTTAATCACGATAAAACTAGTTTTGATTATTTTAACAGTAATTAATCATGATTAATCGATGACATTCGACCACCTACCGACTTCCTGTATCCAGGACATGGCCTCAGCTCGCGCGTCGCTGGCGCGCAGCCCTCGCAGCGTCAGCACCAGCTCGAGGTTCTGGCGGCCCGTCAGGAAGTCGTCCAGCCCGAAGAACTGCGGGCAGTAGCTCAGCGACCGCATGTACTGGGGACAAAGGGGATTTGGTCAACTTCAGAATTACAGACTTATATCTGTCACCGGAAAATAGCAAAATCTAATCTAATCTAACAAAACCTAATCTAACCTAAATTAACATAATCTAGCTAGGCTAACCTAAATTGAATTTTTACGAAATGGCGGCCGTAAAATACGAGTAATACAATTTGTCTCTAGTTCAGAATCTTACGGAAGTTTATAAATTTCCTGGATTTTTTTTGGAAATTTATAAACTTAAGAGGAAATGGAGCGGTCATATTTTGTATGGAAACGTAGTCCCCTGATTCCTCGCTGGATATTACCCGTAGAACAATGATTTTTTACATCAACAATCTAATGATATATTAGCATGTTCCTATGTTTTCCTTTTTTTCTTTATTGAATTATTAAAGGAGATATTAACCTTCAAAAACATTAAAAATTGGTAAGTTTTTTCCGTCGTGTTCAAACCTCTAGAAACCAAATTTAACACAATTATATCAAAATATAAGAACATAGAAACACAGTTATGACATTTTTTAAACATTTAATGAAAAAACATATTCAATCGGTTAAGTTTTGGAGAAGAAATCAGGGGACTACGAAACGTTGTTTTTAAATAATTTCCATACTTAGGTATTTTCGGTCCGAGCTGTAGTTGTTCTTATCGCACTCGACGTCGTCTGGGCAGGTCACGGCGCGACAGCAATAGATTTAGCAAATACCTATTTTTCAATTCCCTCGCCCGGCATATTTCCTCTTAAGGGTCTTGTTATTTTCCGGTGACATATCGAAATAGATGACTCAAGTGTATGTACTTCGCGTACCAATAGAGAGAGCAATGCTCTTCCTTCGACGCGATTTTATTTAGTCTTGTACTACTTAGACTTAGATACTTAACCATAAAGGTTTAACTTCCTAGAGTTTTTTTTTTTAAGTATAGCGGTTCGACCTGGGATTGCATTGCCTTATATAAAATAAGGTGGACACACACCTGTGTCCTCTCGTCGAGGTAGTGCTGGTGTGCGAAGAGGGTGCCCCTTGAGGGCAGCGTTTCTCCGGTCAGCATCTTGAAGGTTGTGGACTTGCCCGCGCCGTTCACACCCAGCAGGCCGAAACATTCGCCTGTCGACAAATGGGAAATTATAGCTATTTTACAAACGTACGGTCAAGGACTTTAATTACCAGCCACCATAGAACCTTTTCAAAGAAAAAAACATTACGATTTCCCTTGATAGTTTATGGCATGTCACTATGACGTTTACTGTGAAATGGTTCCATGGTGGCCCATCAATTAAAGTCCTTGACTGTACAAGTGTACATGCATACATCACGCCTGTACTTCCTAATAGGTTAGGCAGAGTGCATTTTAATCATGTTTTTGTTTTTGTAATTGTATTTTTGTAACATACATAACAAACAAAAATACGATTGCAAAACAAAAGGCTTCTTATGAATATTGCATTACGTATGAACGCGAAGATGACTTAGATTTTCTTTGCATGGGAATTAATGCAAGAAGGGTGGCGTGCTTCACGTTAGAGAGGCACTCTGATTTCTACCTAATTACTGAAATGTGGTAACAATACCATTTAGTAAAATGTATAAAACAAATCAAATAGTTTTAATTACATTTCACGTATCAAGTAGGTATTATTTATTCCATTTATTTGTACTTGCTTAAAATGATTGACAACTAATGATTAATAATTTACAATCAAACTATTTGGATCACCCTTTAAGGAGCGTGACGTCATTTTTGTGTCAATGGCATGAAAGTTACGGGCCCTGCTTATGAGTATTTCATGTATCGTAGCCACATTTCATATGCTGTTAGGTTTGAACGTAGACGAAAGAAGTAAAATAGTGACAGGTTGCTAGGCTGTCGTCTAAAACATGCTTCAACTTATTGCCGTAGACGCTTCTTACGACATTAGCGGAAGATTTTTTTTGTATTGATTAAGTGGCACTTTTACAAAGCTTTGTTGATATTTGGTGGGCGACCTGACCACCTATCTTTTCTAGTTGTACTACGGGACATTCTGTATATACGTTTAAAAAGTAAGCAAAGTTTAAGTAAAAACACTCGTACCTTTTTTGACGGAAAAGCTGACACCTTTGACGGCGAAGCACGATTTCTTGAAGAGCGACGGGTAACTCTTGTAAACGTCGTGGCATAACATCGCCTCACTGATTTGCTTCTTAGCTATTTAGAAGGAAACATATACAGGGTTACAGGTTAAGTCGACCTAAATCCGTTAAGAGGTGATAGTTTCCATCATTTCTGACTGATTTGACTATGGAACCCCATACCCCAAACTTAACCGATTTCAAGTTATGGGACTTTGAAGATTTTTTATAAAAAATCCAGATTTTTTGTCTATTGTCCCCTTTTTTTTGTATTTTGTACCTCTAATGTTTTGTTTTTGTATTTTTTGTGTAGCACATTAGTTGTTCCATTATTTTAAACACAAAATCTGCAAGTAACTGTATCAACTGAGTCGTATTAGACGACTAATTGTTAAAAAAAGAAATAAAGTTGAGTAAAGTTTTTTTTTCTTTGTGAGATATTAAAAAAAAATCTATGACAGTTGTGCTGCAGATGTGCTTCAAAATATCTACGGTTCTTCAGCTTTCCGATAAGGTATAATTTGCTAGGGTATTATCAGAATTCTTGGAAAAAACATCGATGAAAGACTCCCAGGTAATAACAAAAATGACGGTATTTCGTAAAGTTGCTCGCAGCGCCTATTGTCCTGCAATGGGTAGCGCGTCGCGTGCGAGCGGGATATCATACAATGTAAACGGGTGCAAGAGAGACAAGTGATTTGAAAATTGAAACGCCATTTTGTTGTTATTGGTTAGTTAGTCTGCTTACGCGATTCGTCCGTGGTAGATGCGATACTCGGTGCTCTTCGTTTTTTACTTGACTTGGCTTGTTTTTCTGGACTGTTTCCTCTGGACTGACCTACTACCTGGTAGCATTTCATCAGTGTTTTTGTTAAAAAAATCTAATAATACCCTAACATGTTATACCTAATCAGAAAGCTGAAGAACCGTAGATATTTTGAAGCACATCTGCAGCACAACTGTCATGGATTTTTTTTAAAATATCTCACAAAGAAAAAAAAACTTTACTCAATTTTATTTCTTTTTTTAACAATTAGTCGTCTAATACGACTCAGTTGATACAGTTACTTGCAGTTTTTGTGTTTAAAATAATGGAACAACTAATGTGCTACACAAAAAATACAAAAACAAAAACATTAGAGGTACAAAATACAAAAAAAAGGGGACAATAGACAAAAAATCTGGATTTTTTATAAAAAATCTTCAAAGTCCCATAACTTGAAATCTGTTAAGTTTGGGGTATGGGGTTCCATAGTCAAATCAGTCAGAAATGATGGAAACTATCACCTCTTAAAGGATTTAGGTCGACTTAACCTGTAACCCTGTATAATTAAATAATTGTATACATATTATTCTCACATACATACATCACGATTTCATTTCTCAAATGATGTAGAAAGAGCACGAGAAACATTAAAAGTGATCTTGTACAATATAATTTAACGTTACGAAATATTGCAAGTTTTGTACTAAAGTAGCAGTTTACTCGTATCAAACAACTATGTTTATCAAATCTGTATCTTCATATCAAATCTACCGAGAATACAACATCTGTGAAACTGTTTAGTTTTACTTAGGACCACCACTTCCATCCCTGAACATACATTTTTTATACATAAATACATACATACATACAATCACGTCTACCGGCTATTTCACGCTTCACAGCAACTTGCAGCATAATTTTCGGTTTGAAATCAGATGGAAGAGGTATACAACAGTGACAGGTAGCTAGCCTGTCGCCTAAAGCATACCTAAACCTTAATTGCCTCTTACAACATCTACAGAAGAGATGGAAAAGTGTCCGATACTACACAAAAAGGTAATGGAGAAGTGTTACTCTATCCCGAGACCACACAGTAATCTCAACAAATCTGAAACTTACGCAGCTGTATAGCCTTCTCGACGTACGCGTTCTCTGCGCGAACCATGGCGTCTGCACAACGCGCCTTTGGTCGAGGGAGGCGCGCAGCCACCAGCATATCGCAGAAGCGCGCGAACACTCCGCGCTCTGACAGCAGCAGTAGGATCTGCGGCAAAAGGCCGGTATAAGGATCAATTACCTATACATACTTCATGCCTATATTCCCAAATGGGGTCGGCAGGGCACACAAAACGCCACACATACAAAACCTTGGCTATTTCACGTTTCGTGGCCACTTCTAGCACATTTTTTTGGGTTTAAAGTTGCCAGGTAACAGGAAGCTAGCCTGTCGTCTAAAATATACTTTAACCTATGTCCTTAGCTGCCTTTTATGATAGCCACGGAAGAAATGGAGAGGCGTTATTCAAAAACTGAACACCTCCTTGTTGACGTCTCCTGACATACATAAAAACTACGCCTGTGATGCTAAGAGGGTAGGTACAGACCACGAAACGTTACAAAGACGAAATCGTGACTACTTTATTTTTCGTGGACACTTTAAGTATAATTTACACACACATACATACATCACCCCTATATTCACACTAGATAGACAAAACCATGATCATTATGCTGTTGGCAGCCACTGTCAGCTAAATTTTAGATTCAAACATGGATGAAAGAGTCATAATAGTGATAGGTTGCCAACCGCTCGTCTAATACCTTAACCTGTTTCCTTAGTGGCCTCTTACGACATCCGGCGAAGAAATGGAGAGGTGCTATTCTAAGCCCGACACCCCAGTATGATTTCAGATTTAAAAATAAACACATGAGGTAATAATAAAGACACTTTACTATCCCATCACCTAAATTAAATACATTTAAATCAGTCTCTTTAGCTGCGAGTTTCTTTCGATTCATGTTCTAGTCCGTATAATTAAAAATAAAAAGTAATGAGATATTTACCGCATAGACGACGAACTGAAGAGCTAATATAATCAGTTCCATGCCGGGCGCTTTCTCGTCCATGCTGAAATAACTGACGTGGTCCGATGTCGTTTCTGTAGAGACAAATAAAATAGTACATTACTCTGGCGGACCGAAAAATATTGAATTGCCTTACTAGTGAATTTGCAACCCGAGGTGGGTTTGGAGGCAAATCAAGACTAACGCTGCCAGATTGGAAATATACAACTATGACCATAATTAGAGATAAAATGTCACTTGATAGCATTAAATGACAACTTGAGAACACGTGATTTTGAAACCAAAACTAGCTAGGTTGAGGTTAGCGTTGCTAAATTACTCGTAACTAATAGTTATCGTAATTTTTAGTAGCAAAATGTCAAACTATCACATTAAATGTTGAATAAAAGTAATGATTTCACATTAGAATTCACAGCAGCAAAATTAGTCGAAAATTATACCCAACTTTTTTTTTTCAAAGAGAATCCAAAAAATAAAATCCAGTTCTACTTTTAAGAAAAAGTCAACAATAAAAAATTGAGAGGGGATCGAAGGGATCATTAAAGGCGTCTTTACTCACCGCAGCATTTCTTGACATCGAAATCCTTCTCAAACACGACTATGGCTGGACATTTATCCCTATTGAGAGAACAGAGCGCGTTCAGCCTTGCGATTGTCGCAGCCTTTCCAATCGCGAGGGCGGCCGTGTGCGGCGGCGCCACGAACCGCGCTAGCTGCAGGAACGCGAACGTCACTCCGGACGTACGCTGCAGCGCTAGCGCGGCTAAATGCATCGCTGGGGTTATGAAACCTGGAAATAAATTTGATATACACAAACATCTGTATTCAAAAAAGGGACGAAGAGCGCATGCAACGTTACATAGACAGAACCATTACAATCATGATAATTATATACAACGTGTTTCAAAATACGAGTAAAACAGAAAGGGGGTTAAATAGCCCATTATAAGGAGTCAAGTTTAAAATAAAAGACATTAATTCCTCTTATTGAGTTTGCAAACGTTTTTGAACAAAAAATTGAAAGTCCGTCAAAGAATACACTTTGTTAAATAATCTATGATAACTTCAATTTTATTATGTGACAGCTTACTAAGGTTTACAATATTTTTCGCTTTGATAATTCACATTTTTTATCATTTTTAGGGCTCCGTACCCCAAACTGTGAAAAAGGGACCCTATTACTGAGACTGTGCTGTCTGTCTGTCTCTGTGTTCGTCTGTCACCAGGCTGTATCTCACGAACCGTGACAGCTAGAGAGTTGAAATTTTCACAGATGATGTATTTCTGTTGTCGCTATAACAAATACTAAAAACAGAATAATAATAAAAAATAAGGGGGGCTCCCAAGCTAAAAAAATAAACGTGATTTTTTTATTGTTTTTGGTACGGAACCCTTCGTGCGCGAGTCCGACTCGCACTTGGCCGGGTTTTTTTGTCACACGTTGTAGATAAACAACCAAGTAATACTTACTGAAGACGACAGTGACTACTGTCAGCGCCGCGCCGACGCTGCGCTCGGCCAGCCCCGTGCTCAGCAGGTACGCCACGGCCGAGAACGCCAGCACGCCCAGTACGAGGATGACAGTCAACGCCGCTGCAACAACAGACTCTCTTTAAAGCATTCTGGCTAGGTATACATAGAGTCCAAATATGCTAAGCGTACTGTGTAAATTTGTAATACAGTAAAAGCTCCTTATTCGCGCTTCCTTCATTCGCGTTTTCACTATTCGTGGATTAAAAAAATTGTGACCCAATTCCTGTATTCGCGGCGCAAATTTCGTTATTCGCGGATTTATTGCGGAAAATGACGAAGAATCTGCGCAAATTCAAACTTTGACTGCAAACATAGGACGAGATGGGTTCGAACTCATAGAAGAAGATAAATGACATTCAGGAATTGCTTAAATCGCAAAGTGAAGATTTGACTGAAAACGACTTGGAAGAAGTGTTAAATTCACAGCCCATTGAAGAAGAGGCTTCAACAAGCACTGTGAACGTGACATTTAATCCGTAATATTGATCCGTCTATGGAACGAAGTGTTATTTTGTTGCTACCTAGGAATGTATCCCTTATAATCCCATACAAATTACCATTCCGTATTCACGGTTTCTGTATTCGCGACACATTTTTGGAACGTATCCCCCGCGAATAAAGAGCTTTTATTGTACACGTGTTACGCTCAAAGATCGAAAGCGCTATATATCTAAAAATAGCTCACAACGCTTTGTGGTCACAAGAAAAAATCCACATCGCGGGATTCGTGTTATTGCTCTTTAATGAAAAGGCGCACGACGCGTTTTGGCAATGAAGAAAATATATGACGCGTTCTCAGCATTCACTGTTCTGACCATATCACTAAAGCGCTAATTATGACGAATAAAAAATAAGTATTTTACGATAAATTACGTGAAATGATAACTAACCTAACCTAACTTTTTTTTCATACGGTTGAATTATCGTCGTATTATTGACGTGATTTATCGTATAAAACATCTTGTTTATTTGTTAGTTAGGTTAATTAAAATACTAAGTATAAAAAATGGCCGACTCACCCAAAAACCCTCCCTGGTCCAAAGTATGGTCAGTATCGAAGATCAGCGGCGCCACGACGGTAGGCAGAACCAGTAAAAGCATGGATTGGCAGAAGTGCGCGGCCAGGGTAGCCGCCCAGTGCAAGGCAAGCGGGCATCCGCTCATCAGGTGGATGTGTCGCGCGCCGCTCACGCGCTCCTTACATGGCAGCGTCGTGATGCTGATGAGAGACGCGAATAGTACTGGAAGAATAAAAAAAAAGCTTAAATTATGACATGCATGCATACATCACACCTGTAGCTAAAAGCATGGCTATTTCACGCTTCGTCGCAGCCATGTCTAGCATAACAACTGAACCGATTTAAGAGAAATTTGGTTAGAAATAATTTAAAAAAAACCGACTTCAAATTAGCAATATTTTGAAAGTATTCTGTTTACTGAATGTAAAATCTTGACTCCTTCAACAAATTACGGAAAACACCGTACATCTCCATATAAAATTTGAAGAGTTCCCTCGATTTCTCCATTATTCCATCATCAGATCCTGGTTTTGTGCCAATGGGACCAATTTCGAGTTATACCCTTTCGATTAAAAAAAAATATTTGAAAATCGGTCCACGGGTTTCCGAGATATCGAGTAACATACACACAAAAAAAAAACATGTTTCAGACTAATTCGTAGCCCTTCATCTAGGAGCCGCGGCTGCTGCAGCCAAGCGCGAACTGCGCGTCTCCGCTCTCTTCGCGCGACGAGTTATGTTTAGTGTATCAGCAACTCACCAAAGCTAACATAGAAGACCCAAAGCTGCAGCATGGTGCCAGATTTAGGCTGGACCACCTGGGAGGCGGCTGACGGGGCCAATGAACCCTCCAGCGGATGGCTGGTGACTGCAATCCTGTACTCTTACACCCCCTACCAGGCGGTTGCCAGCTATCCAGACTATGTAACTCACCGAAGCTGACATAGAAGACCCAAAGCTGCAGCATGGTGCCAGACTTCGGCTGGACCACCTGAGAGGTGGCTAACGGTGTCAATGAACCCTCCAGCGGATGGCTGGTGACTGCAATCCTGTACTCTTACATCTCCTACTAGGCGGGTAGCCAGCTATACACAGACTGTCACTTACCAAAGCTGACATAGAAAACCCAAAGCTGCAGCATGGTGCCGGACTTAGGCTGCACCACCTGGGAGGCGGCTGACGGTGCCAATGAACCCTCCACTGGGTGGTTGGTGACAGCGATGCTGTTTATACCCCCTCCGCCTGTCAGGCGGGCCGCTAGCAGGTTGGAGACTAGATTCACAGCTACAGGAGCCGCGTGCCGGACTATTGTTGTGTATAGAGCCTGAAGGAAAGAGATAGCAGATTTTTTTATGCGTAAATATGACTTTTATTTTATTAGGGAGTGGAGCTTCTGTACGTAGGCCATTTTATACAAAAAAAATATTTGTTTGGATTATTTGGGTATTTTTTTGATTATACCAGATCGAATGTGCTCTCTATTCAGAGTAGGAAAAAGCATTTTAATTTCTAAATTGAAATAAAAGGAAATTAACCCCTTTTTTTAACGGTCCACCTATGTACTATTCCTGATTCCTGACCCACTGCAGAACGTTGTCACAATAAATGTCATTAACATTTCCTTTATCAAACAATGCAATGTCACAATGACGTACACTGTGAATAGGTTCTATTGTGGGTCAGGAATCAATTGGTTCGATGGTACACACTCACAAACTTTTGTCTCTATAATAATAAGTGTGATTGTAAAGTAGACTTCACAGTTAGTTTAGGTAGGGGACTTCTACATCCAGAAGTGGACGTATTCCAGCTGCGATGATGATGAAGTGATGATGAATAAATGATGTGATGACAATACCTTCGCATTAGTGTCGTTTAGTTCGACGCCGACGAGGTATTTGTTGTACTCCAAGATATCCCGTTGTCCGATTTGAAGGATGGCTGTAAAAAAACATGGCCCTTTAGTAAACGTAAGAGGAAGAGAGACAAAACTGTTATTTTTATATTTTTATTGTAGTTTTACCTACTATTGTACCTGCCACCTCAAAAACTAAACACTATTATGCTAGAAGTGGCCACGAAACGTGAAATAGTCATCGTTTTGTCTATGTAGCGTCTTGTGTGGTCTGCCTACCCCGTTTGGGAATACAGGCGTGATTGTATGTATGTATGTATGTATTATTGTAGTTTTTTTTTAAGGCTATGAAGTAGAAGTATGTAGCGCCCCAGTGCCACATGCGTCGAACAGCCGAACTAAACGGTTCTACATCGCGCTAACGAAGTTTCGACGAAAGGTTGCATAAATACAACTACCAACTTCCTCTCTGTGGACTTCGGTCCCCGGCCATAACATCTGCCTGGAGAGAGATCTCTCTATTGGAGTCTTTCCCACAAGTATTTAAACTATTTAGTAGATAAAATATACTTTAGGCGACAGGCCAACAACTTGTCACTATTATAACTCTTCCATCTGTTTTCAAAAACCTAAAATTATGCTACAAGTGGCTACGAAGCATGAAAAAGTATTTTTTTTATCTGTTCCTTGTTTCGTGTGCTCTGCCTACCCCATTTCCTAAGGACCTAATACATTGTGGAAAAGCATTAATTAAAGTATTTATTTGACATTTGACATACCATCAGCAGCGTCCGACGTCATTTCGAAGTCGACCTTCTTATACGTGCTCCGCAGAATAGGTAGAACTTCTTCATCGTGCGTATTGAGTAAAGCCCGCTTCTGCGCCATGTGCTCATACAAATGCAGGTTCAGCTCGGTCGCGTTGTTGCGGACTATGTGCGTGGTGTCCGTATCGTTGGAGAGTTTCGTCATGAGGAAGAGGAAGAGTATGGGAAGGACCACTTGCTGGAAAACAAGGATTTATATACAATGTAATTGTCTTTATCGTACAAAAACATGATAAAATATCAAGCACAGCACAATACAAAAGTACAGTCAGCCAAGAAATTGGTCTACCCCCTTAAGATCGATGTTCCTATGAACTTCATGAAACAACAAGGTCGATTTCCCCTTGTAATAATATTATGACAGTGACAATAGCTCCCTTTTCATTATTGTATTTACGTCACGTCATGTGTCATGTCAACCTTAGTGATAATTTGATCTCACAGAAACTTTTGTCAAAAGTGATAGACCACTTTCTTGGCCGACCGTACAAAGACGAACTCTTAAGGGAACTCTTCCTGCTGACCTTCGAGCGATTGACAAAATATATAAAATTAGAGTAGACACACGGTATGTATAGGCATATTGTAAGATCTCTATGTACAGCATTTGATTTTACCACCATCCATACATCTGCATACTTAGCACGGCAACAAGCTCTAGTTGCGTCGCGCGAGTGATAGTCTACCTATCTCTTTCTGACGTCTCTAGTTACAGTGACAGTTATAGTCTATGTCGCGCGTATCTCTACTCGCGCCCTGTCGTGCTAAGGCAGCTGCAATGCAAACGCACCACAACAAACCCGTGTTATTACACCCAGAACAAGTACGCAGGACTCACCAGTATGACGAACGAAGTGAGCTTGGACGTGATGTAATGCAGCTGGCGCGTCATGAGCACCGCGAACTGTCTCGCGTAAAGGTGTGCCCCGGACAGCTTGTCGAATGTCATGTCACGCAAAACAAGTGCGCAGGACTCACCAGTATGACGAACGAAGTGAGCTTGGACGTGATGTAATGCAGTTGGCGCGTCATGAGCACGGCGAACTGTCTCGCGTAGAGCTGCGCGCCTGACAGCTTGTCGAATGTCACGTCTACACGCAAAACAAGTACGCAGGACTCACCAGTATGACGAACGAAGTGAGCTTGGACGTGATGTAATGCAGTTGGCGCGTCATCAGCACCGCGAACTGTCTCGCGTAGAGCTGCGCGCCCGACAGCTTGTCGAATGTCATGTCTGCACGCAAAACAGACCAATCAAAACCATGTAAAATATCCCCGGTTGGTGTAAATTAAGAACTACAACTCTCCTTTTCTAATGATATAGGTTATGGTATGCTTTAGACGACAGACAAGCAACCTGTCACTATTCATCAACATCACCATCATTTCAGCCATAAGACTTCCCCTGCTGAATACAGGCTTCCCCTTTAGACTTCCATAAGGACCTGTTGGAAGCAACCTGCATCCAGCGTTATCCGGCGACCTTTATCAATTCGTCTGTCCATCTTACGAATGGTTAAACGGAAAAATGTTTAGATGCGATTTGCTCAAACCTGGGTTTTCAGCAACGGTTATAGATGTATGTACTTGTTTAAGTTTTTAGGAGATTTTTTTTACTCACCAGCTCCCATCGAGTCTGACTGTTCATTCGCGAATGACGTTTGGACATCACTGCATAACCTGTAGCAAAGAGAACAATTCTCAAAATCATTTTCCCAACGTACTCTTCCCAATCCCTACGGAATAGATGCCCTAATCCAACCTCTTTCGTTCTGATGGTTAAGTATAATTGTAACATTTAACCAAAACTCTCATGCCAGTGCGTGGTCTACTTTATTCAATAGAATCGCACCGAGTATGCCAATGCCGATAGTTAAGGCAAAAGCATGTAACAATTACCTTAGAAACACTTAATCCAACGTGCTCTTCCCAACTCCTATGGAATCTATCCCCAGCTCCGATCTCTTCTCTTCTAAGCTGGCGAACAGAGCTGGAAACTGCGAGCAGTCCTTAGAGGGAAGGTTGTAGGACAACGCGTGGAGCGCCTCGTTTCATAGCATCGAGTCTAGTATAGCGACGCCAATCTAATAACAACTTACCTTAGGAACACTTCATCCAGTGTACTCTTCCCAACTCCTATGGAATCTATCCCCAGCTCCGATCTCTTCTCTTCCAGGCTGGCGAAGAGAGCTGGAAACTGCGAGCAGTCCTTAGAGGGAAGATTGTAGGACAACGCGTGGAGCGCCTCGTCTCGCAGCGTGGCGTCAGGGATGGTAACTCTGATGGTGGCCGTGATGGCAGACTCGTTGGGAGTGCCGATGGTGGTGAACGATAGACGATAGCCGGTGCCTGGGATAACAGATAAGCTGTATAATACCACAAGCTGTCGAGAAATGAAGATTATCTACAAAGAACTGGTACTACTCTACCGTCCTAAAATTACGTAAGTTCTAAGACTCTCCTATGAAGATGCGTCCTCTAATCTTAACAGGGTAGTATTGTCACATGAGAAGTGATCGTACTTCTCCAGAATTTTTGATACACTGCTAGGATTGTCAGTAGTGTCCAATATCAAAGTATAACGAAAACAAACATGGTAAAAATGACAAACGCTTTAAAATGCCTGGAGCAGCTAATGAAGCCAAACTTCCCTTGAAAACCCTGAAGCACAAGCTCGTTGTTATGCGTATCCTCTCCATCCTAACCTATAGTTCTCAGACCTAGTCTTTGACTGAGGTTCAGGACTCAAGGCTTGAAATTTGCCAACAAGCTATGGAGCGCAGTATTCTAGGAGTTCGAAGATCTGATAGAGTCAAAAACACTAATGACGACTGCCAAATTGAAATACATAGGCTTGGGCGACTTCTAAGGGTCTAAGAGACTACAGGTGTTCCACAAATATAAGTTACATCGGCATTCTTCGGTCGCGTCGACGAGCAGACAAATACCGAATGAAATCGAATGCATGACAAATAATACAGATGAAACCTTTCTTTCTCGCTCACGGTATCTCGCAAATTGGCGGGTGCCGGAGTTGCCGGCGTCGCGCGCAGTATAGCCAATGGCCGTTAAAGATTTTCCCGCTGCATTATGGTTGGCTAAAACGTATTCAAATAATGCATTCTGCACCTGAAGTAACCTACATTTCTAGTACTACTGTAAACTCACCGATAGCTTTCTTCAGGAACATGGTAGTGGCATGGCAGCGTAAATGTCCGGCGTGTAACGCGGCCACGCGGTCGCCGAGCGCGTCCGCTTCTTCCATGAAGTGCGTTGTCAGAAGCACTGTGCGGTCCCCTCGTAGGCTCTGTGGACACAGTGAGACCCAGATGTATATGTGAAGGGCCAGTGGAGGGATACTGCAGTTTATGTACGCTCGGCGAGACCAAGTGAAAGGTAGCAGGCCAGGAGGTAACGGTATCAATACATTTACACCTAGACAGATGCGGGAGAGGACTTTACTAGATTTTTGTGTAGCATTTCAAGTTACGCTCTGATGGCGGAACTTTTTTATAAATAAATCGACGTAGACCCCGCTTACTGAGAGAGGTAATGATGCACCTTGATTTGTCCTGACAAAAAGGTGGATGGACGGATAAGTAGATTTGGGAAGTCCCCGAAACACGGTCTCATTTGTACGTTGAGTAGACGTTGGTCTCACCAGCAGCAGGACCCACTGGTCGCGTAATTTCCAGCCTCGTGCTCCGCAAGGAGCACGACGATGCTGCTCGAGGCATTTGCCTCCTTCAGCGGGGTCTTCCGCTGGTCACAAATGTGCCCAGGTCGCTGAGGTGGGCCCTCAGATCTTGTTGGTCTTCTCCTGTGCTACATCAGTCTTCTGGTCCACGAGACAGTGACATAGCACATGTTTCAGTGGATCGTCTTGAGTCGGCTAGCTACTAGACGTGCAGAGTGAATCTTCATGCCTTTGGACAGCTGACTCACCAGCAGCAGGTCCCACAGGTCGCGGCGCGTCTCCACGTCGAGCCCGCTGGTGGGCTCGTCCAGTATGAGCACGTCGGCCCCGCCGGCCAGCGCACAGGCCAGCTGTAATCGCCGCTTCATGCCTCCAGATAGCTGTTCCGTTCGCGCGTCAGCCTTGTCCTGAAGGTTCAGCTTTTGGAGGAGACTGCTGGCTGAGGATCGGGCTTCGGAGAAGGTTCCGCCTTTGATCTAAAAAGGAAACATGGAAACGTTGATCCCGATTAGAGAATGCCGAACGAAAGGCTAACACATTCGACTGATACCATGGAACTCAAGGAACCTTGTTGGTGCACAGTATTTCCAGGAAATCTTTTGGTCCTTCGAGACAATGAAAATTTATGGAAACTTACACTTATCTATGTTTTGTGTTTTCAAAAGTATTAAAGAAAAAAAACACATCAAACCTCAACAAAACAACAGTAGCACAATCTGCTGTTATTTCAAATGCTCACCAGCGCAAAGAACATGACGTGCTCCAACACGGTGAGGTCCGAGAAGAACAGGTTGTGCTGCGGGCACAGGCCCAGCTGCGAGCGGACCTCGTCCCGCTGGGCGCGCGCGTCTTTGCCGTTCACTAGCACGCGCCCTGATGTGGGGGACAGCATGCCTGGGATAGGGTAAAGATCAGTCATTTAGTGTCGTGTGTCCCGAAACTATAGGGAAGTACTTTATTGTATTTTTAAAATAAGTACCTAACTGAAAGTTTGAGAAAAGAGTTATTCTATTTCCAATTTTTTTTATTAAAATTATTTTCATCACATTTGCTCGTGAATAGTGTTATGACAAGCGCGTATCTTATAGGACAAATGTCAAAATAATATTTTTTAGACAAATTAGTTTGTTCGATTCCTAGACAAATTAATTAAATCTTTAAACGCAGCATTAAGAAGTTTAAAATAAAACGAAATTTCCTTCGAGCAAGACGTCCTATTTTCATTTCATGTCCTATACTTTTGGGACGTACCACCAGTGGGCCCAAACCCACCAGAATCCCAGTATCTACCTGTAAAGATCATTCTCTCATCTATCACTTACCAGTGATTATAGACATGAGAGTCGTCTTCCCCGCGCCGTTGTGACCAAGGAGCACTGTTATCTCGCCCTTATAGACGTCCAAAGACACGTCCGATAGAGCCACGTGCCTCGGGAAAGCCTGCACAGGAAAAAGTAAATCAGTGTGCAGAAAAATTAGTAAATGTGTTGATAAATATGATACGCTATCATTGTTTATGAAATACTATTTGAAATCATCCTTTAACACATTCCCTGTCCCCGTACAAAACGGTCTGTCAATGTCACAAGTCCAATTGTGCAACTGCGTATGAAACTGTGGCACCATAGTGGGAGCATGGACTTGTGAAAAAAGCTTCCTGTCCCCACATTGGGGGCCTTCGGACAGGGAACGTGTTAAGTGGTTTAACGTCACCCGCACTTTTTGTACCGACCCCTGATCATCAGTCTCAAAATTTCGCACTGAAAGAGCAGCGCCGCATAGTGCACGTCCATCCACCGCCGCGGCGCATTGCCCCCTAATTTCGATATTAAGACGTGAATGTATCAGTTTTATTTCGCTAAGAGTACATACATCAAATACAAATATTTTTTACCTTGGTAACGTTCTGTATCTGGATACCGACAGGTAGACCCTTGGGAGGCTGTTCGAAGTACTGAGGGTCGTGGGTTCGGAGCTGGCTCTCTTCAGACGGAACTGTCTCCACCTTGGGCGTTTTGCTCCAATACTGCTTCTGGTGAGACAGAGCATGCAACATCTGCTTAGCACAAGGCGCGCGAGAGAGATAGATAGATCGCCTGCGACTGTCTATACATTCACGGAAACAAGTTAATGGGGAAAATAAAAAATGCTGTGTTCAAACTTGGCAATCTTTGATTTACCAAAAAGCTTTTGAGAAATTGTAACTTCATATTAAAATTTTCGTACAATTTTAAGTGTTAAATTATTATTTGTTAAATAAACTTTCACCAATGATTAAGGTTAAATAATGTGTCACTTAGGGGTCGTGCAAAAATAAAAAAAATATCACACGCGAAACTAACGGGACGGGCCCGGCTTCGCGCGGGTGAATTTTTGAGATTTTTAACCTCTATAACCCTATTACTGAGACTTTGCTGTCCGTCCGTCCGTCTGTCGTTAGGCCGTATCTCGCGAACCGTGCCAGCTAGAGTGTTAAAATTGTAATTAAAATTTCAAAGGACTTGTGGGTCACCCTCTAATTAGTGTGATAAAAAAAGCAACTCAACTTACATTGAAAGGGAAACTCCAGGGCAGAGCTTGCCCGTACTTCCCTGGCCGCACCAGAGAGAGGTACCAGGCGATCAGAAGGAACAAGGCAGTCTGCAGCACCATGAACACCAACGCTAGGAGTACGGAGCCGTTTTTGAGCGAGGACGACTCCGCCATGTTGAGAAACGAAATGCCGCTGTCTGAGGGAACGAAATGGATGCTGATATCAGAGATGTATTAAGCAAAAATTGCACTGAGTCGATAACCAATTACGGTCACTTGTTGTAGACTACGTCGGTCAAGAAATATCGTATTTACATTAGACTCGGTGTCATTGTCGCCTTTTCATTTAATCAGAAGTGGCATACGGCAACAATAGTACCTACGGAAACCGGCATCGCCTAGATTTTAAATTAAAATTGAGATGTATTACGAAAAGCTCACATTACTAGATTTAATTTTCTGTTGCAGTTTTTACAATCGAAAAAACGACAAGACGTATACAGCTTTTAACTAAACGCAATGACAGTGGAAGCGGAGCTGAGCAACGCGTTGTCGTGATGGTAAATGAATGAAACGCCTTCTTCCCCGCCGGTGTTTTATGCGCGCTTATACGTTTAATTTTGAATATTACAACTGATACGACGTCACCACGCCGCACCGTCCCACTGCTGCTGTCAGAGCGTTTAAAGTACAGATTAACTTCCCATCGCTGGACTAACAACAAAGCCAGTAAACGAATACAATTATCTTCAATCATGACTAGGCTTAGGACTTTTGGATGCTCGCCGTGGTTCTAGAATCCATGGAGTCGCCAATATCTTAAATATTTTTTAGCTGTCAAATCAAAGTGTAAAAAAATAAACATCATGATTTATGCGTGTTAGCGCACTCCTCTTGACGAAGCTCTCCCAGTCCAGAGTTAAGGGATCGTAAGGAAGAACTCAGGATGATGCACTTGAACTTTAGTTTAATATTAGATTGGTTTACAGGTGTGATAGGTAGTTACATTAATATACGTATTGCCGCTTTGGCTGTGCGATGCAGTCTGCTTGACCGCCGTCCGGGGATGAGACGTCACGAATCTGTGACGTCACGTTGTGTAATACGGGCTGCAGCCGTAGTTGTTTGTTGAGGCGTCAACAATGCGGATATATCAGTAGTTAATTAATTTTATAATAACTCTACACAATAACAGTTTACAGGTGACGCGATAAAAATATTATAATTACAGTGTAGTCCGGTTAGTACGACTTCGCTTTTAACAACCAACCGTTTTTAGCGACGCAAGTTCAAGCATTAGTTTGGTTTTAATATGAGCTACATATACGAGTATGATTTACTTCATCGATATGCATCCTCTTTAATAGGTACTACTGTTGTGAATATAACAGACTACTGACAAGTAGGTATTAACAGTTTACTAGAATATTTTTTGGACTTCGAAAAAACATATTATTAAAATTTTAACATAATGGCAACTCCATGGATTCTAGAACCACGGCAAGCATCCAAAAGTCCTAAGCCTAATCATGACACAGCAACTAGTCTTTAACACATTCACGACCAAACCTAAAATCAAAACATCTGCGCGGAACCGAGTAGTCTATAGCTAGTACAAAATGAACCATCTACTGGGTTTTCGGTATCTCGCGAATGTTTTGAAGAACCCGGGAGCCGGGTCCTTGGTTCTGAATGTGTTAAGCTAAGTGATTAGAACCATGTCCAAACGCACCGTACTTCTCCCTCGCAGCCACCTCGAGCCAGAACCACTCCATCGGCACGTGAGGCAGCAACCCGCTGAGTGTGACAAGGGCCCTGCTCTGCAAACTTTCGCGCGCGGCCGCGGCCACCCATCGGCCTGGGAGCCAAGTGAACGTATACACGAACACCGATATGGTGGTGATGTATTGGGCTGGAAGAAAAACGTATCGTTATAGCCAGGGGTCGGATTTTTCATCGCATGATCCGAGGCAAGAAAACTATGGAGTCGATATTAAAATTAAACTTTTAATTCATATTCATACTCATACTCACTAATTTTCTTAGTCCCGTAATACGTTGCCCCTTGTGCAGGTTAACAGATTAAAAATGTTAATCGAAAATTAATCTTACTGAATAAAATTAAAAAATGGAAAAAATTGCCATTATTTACTCGTTTTACAATTGTAATTTTGAAATGGACAATGCACATGCCATACCTTGTCAAGATTTTGAGGCACTCATTCCTGTATCTACAAGCTTTATGGATATTGGAAACTAGATGCACAAAATAAAAGTAATGTTTTATTTTACTTTGTTTTTATTTACAATGTAATTTATTTCTACTCATAACGATTTATCATATTTACAATTTAATTTCATTCTTAATTAAATGAATGAGTATGAGTATGGTTTAAATAATAATTTAATTTTAATATCGACTCCATAGTTTTCTTGCCTCGGATCATGCGATGAAAAATCCGACCCCTGGTTATAGCAGTCGGCAGTAAACTTGGCCAGATTTGAAGCGAAATGGTTGCGCGAACTTACCCCTACCACCTAAGATTTGGCCAAGGTTTTTGCCGGCCACTTTACGGGAATTCAAGAGTCGGTTTAACCAAACAAGGAGAAAACTTACATACATACACTACACTACAATATTCTTAAATGGGGTAGGCAGAGCACACGAAACGCTACGTAGACGAAGACATGGCTATTTCGCGTTCCGTGGCTACTTTGTAAATAGTTTTCCATTTCTTTCTTCTGATTTCAACCCAAATTGATAAGTGTCCCCAATTTTCACACCAATTTTATGAATTTTCCCAAAAAAAAGACAACTTTCATGACAGCAATAAAAGGAAATATACAATTTTTCATAACTACAGTTTTTTTTTTAACAAAACCAACGTAAAACCAGTCTAATCTTACACTAAAACCTGTCAAACTATGGCATACAACTTACTAGTATCAATCACGTAGGCGAAAGCAAACGCCAGCGCCACGACGGTCGTAAAATGCAATAGCAGCGCTACGAAGACCAGCAAGATACTCGAATGGGGCAGCATGGGGCGGCCCGACCCCCCGAGGAGGGCGGCGCCCCCCGCTGCGTACACCAGCCCGGCGGGCAGAGCGTTCAGGAAGTGGGATAGGTAGAGTGTGTTGGGAGACACGCCTACCATTTTGACGAGTTCCTGGCGACAAATGACGTAAGATTAAATCAGCCGGCTTAACACGACAGGATGTGAGTAGAGTAGCGCGCGAGGTAGACTATACTTGTCGCTGTCTAACTAGAGACGTCAGAAAGTGAGAGGTAGTATATCTCGTGATACGACTCGCGCGCTGTGCTAAGCCAACAGGAGTCGCCAACCTGGATCGGTAGTTATGGTTACGATAAAATTAGTGCGAACCGGGATTTGAACCGACACTACTTGTTAAGTTATTTGGTAAAACATTGGGTCATCATTTGAAATGTGCCTTAGTTTTATTAAAGTGCAGTAGCAGCACTACAAGCACTAGCAAGCTATTAGAGAAGGCAGCATGGGGCGGCCAGACTCCCCGAGGAGGGCGGCGCCCCCCGCCGCGTACGCCAGCCCGGCGGGCAGAGCGTTCAGGAAGTGGGATAGGTAGAGCGTGTTGGGAGACACGCCCACCATTTTTACGAGTTCCTGACGAAGAATGGCAGATTAAATCAGGGGTTGACAACCCGGGCCGGTAGTTATAAATTAAGTTATAATTAAATTAATTATTTCAGACATCATATGTACTCAATACAAGCAGTGGCCAATAGAATTGTTAGTTACAACTGGTAGTTATGATTACGACAAAATTAGTGCGAACCGGGATTAGAACCGACACTGCTTGTGAAGCAGTTACCTGTATTCCTGAGTTCTTCTCGTCTAGCAGCTTGGATATCAGAAAGACGAAGACCAATATGAGAGACAGGGGGCACAGCAGTTCCAGCAGAAAACAGAGGAGCCCCACTTCTGAGTTCTCTCTGGCCTTCCAGTAGGGGAATTCTTGGAGCGATAGTGTCTGAAAAGAGGAAAGAGATCTTCAAAATACATGACATTCCCATTTTTAAGTCCTATACAACTCACAAAAATTAGTGTCAAGCCAAAGTCCAGAGATAGAGCACCCCAAGAGTATCCGAATCACCACCATGTAGGTACGTTCCGCGAGTTTTTGTAGTTTACGAGTTACATTTTTTTTCGAATTTTGTTGCATATTTTTTTAGGTTTTTAGTTAAGAGGTAAAATAGAGGCAGGTTACTAGACTGTCGCTTAAAATATACCTCAACATACTTTCCTTAGTCGCCTCCACAACATCCATGGAGGAAAAGGAGAGGTTTTATTCTAAACATACGGAAAACAACAACAAAACAATTATTTCCAACTAATAGTCACCTGATTAATGTCAGCTCCAGTTAAGAGATGCAGGTAGCTCGTGTCTATGGCCCACTGCAGTTGCATGAACGGTTCATACTCTGTACCTAAAATAAACAAAATACAGTCCATGAGCAGAGTTTCTATTAAAACTTTTAAATTCTAGAACCATTTTTCGGGTATTTTAGAAGACACGATTGTGATATGGTCCTGTGGGTGATCTGCCTTTTCGCAGAACTTTTCTTTGCCGAATTTGATTTGCCAACCAAAATTTCGTCGACCAAGATTTACAAAATTTTGTGTGACTTTTCATTGGTAGAATTATTGTAAAGCAGATTATTATCATAACTCTGAAACTAGTGGGAGTCTTATCATTTGTCAAATCTTTTGCGTGGTCGAACAACACTTAGACGAATAACGTTACACGGATGCAACTTAATAATCGACCATACAATTTTCAGCGATAAACAAGAGTATCGATACCCTAAATGTCGCCACTACGAACAAAACACGAGTCACTCTCGTCTGCGTTAGCACGCTGAATACGCATCAGTTTGTATGGGAACTGAGACAGCGCCACCCAGCAGCAAGTTTACACAACTGTCGTGATCAACAAGATCAGTAGCGTTCTCAAAAGAGATCAAGGGTGACTCGCACTTTTTGTGCTATCCAGTCTGCAGCGCACAAAAAGTCTGCATGGATTGTATGCATTGTGCGCCGGACTTTTTGCGCCTAAAAAGCGCGTCACGGATAATCTATCGTCTGTGCAGCACCGAGTAGTGGCGACACTTGATGTACGATTCTGTGCTGTTCCCATGTACGTACCAAATCTTTCGTGCGGACCAAAGGTACCGTCTTCGGGCTCATAGGAATGCGTGTTAAAGTTCGTCTTCATTCGGATGGTGTATTTGAGCTTGCTCGGCCAAGTCCCATTCACGTCCTGCAACAATTGACAGGACAAACGTTTACCTGCCTGACTGACCTTTCCTGTCATAGTCATTTCATCATAAAAACAATATAAGCATAAACACAATTGTTTGAAAGAATACATGAAACTGATTAACAAATCTTACTCGAATCTTAGCAAAGAAGAATTTGTACAAAAAAAAATCGTTTAACAACAAATGTCCTCAACCAATTTATTTATTATTATTAACCCGACCTAGCATTGTCGCAATGCCTAGATTAGTACAGTAATCACAAAACTTCAAGGTTAATTGCAAGATCAGAGTGAAACTACTGTGTAGCATGATTGTTACTTCGTAATGTGACTAAAAGGATTACATTTAGTAACACTTCTGTATTTACCTGAAAGATGACAATAACGTCTCTGTTCTGCATCTTCTCTGTGAACTCTGCGATTGGCGTCCAATCCGTAAAGGGGCAGTAGCCTTTTTCTCTGCCTCCTGTGAAGAATAAAATGTCATTGGGAAAACACATTGTAACAAGTACACACAAAAGTATAGAGCTAAATAATTGACGTACAATTAACATAGTTATAACAATTGTTTATTGTACGTCAATGAACAAAATATAGTATTTCTCGATGTGTTTCAAATAACACCTCTTAAGTTCTTCCGTGGATGTCGTAAGAGGCGACCACAGAAACAGGTTAAGGTATTTTTTAGGCGATAGGTTAGCAATCTGTCACTATTACAACTGGTAACTTAAAACCTGCAAGAGGTATAATAGTGACTGGTTGCTAGCCTGTCGCCTAAAGCATACCCAAGAAATGGAGAGGTGTTATTCTATCCCGACACCACAGATGTTACCTAATTTTTTTTAGTAAAGGAGTGACAAACGCTGCCAACGCGCCATGGATTAGGTACGGTTCACAGACATATCGAAATAGATACCGCGAGTTCCTGCATTTGTATGAAAACCAAGCCTGTCACTTTTTTCTACGGTAGGTAACGTCACTGAGCGCTTTAGTGATGGGAATATTGGGAATTGACAGTCCGAGTGAAACCAATTTAAAGATGACGCCGCCTTATTCAAGTTATCCAGTCTCTAGGCAGTTAAACCTAATCTAAGTGGTATAAAACTAAATGAAATCGCGTCAAAGGAGGAGCATTGCTCTCCCTTTTGGCTACATTTTGGCACGCGAAGATCAAACACTTGAGTCATCTATTTCGATATAAATCTGTGGTACGGTTAGTATTTAAAACTGGCCGGAATGACAACCGCGCAGTTGCGCCCGGGCCGAAACGATTTCGAGGAAAGTGCCCGTCACGCGACGCCGCTCCTCGTCGAGCCTTTTATTTTATAACGCGCTCACTCAATTGAGTACTTACATACTTACATACATACATATTCTCACGCCTGTATTCCCAAGAGGAGTAGACAAAGCACATGAATTCAAAAATCCAGTGCCACGTTTAGCAATTTCAGGGTAAACAGATGATTTAACCTCTCGTATGCTACGGAGCAGATCTGCTCCATTTTAAGGATATCTTTTTTTTATTTTTATTTTATTCACCATAATTTGTAGATATTGAAACAGTAGAGGCTCGAATGCAGTATATTTTTCCTTTCCCGCATACGAAGGGTTAAACGTGATATCGCAGTGACAGGTCGCTAGCCATCGCCCACAATACACTAACCCTTTCTCAGAGTCGACTCTTACGACACCCACGGGAAGAAAGGGGGGGGTGCTATTCTAACCCGGCACTAGACGGGGTACTGAGTATTGAGTACTTGACTGGGAATAAAACCGGCAAAGTTCGAGACAGAGTCGCGCGCATACGGTTCCCCACCAATATCTGTACAATATTCACATTATAATGTAATTAAACTGTCGCGATTGTCACTCATATTTATATGTAGGTACGCGGGACTTAAGAGGATAGGAGTCGCACCACTTCTCCATACAAACGTAGTCCCCTGTTTTCTCCGTGAATAATGACATTAGAGCAAAAAATTTTTCTACATTATATTTGTATCTGTTGTGGCTATTTTTTCTATTTCTATTTTCTATTTTTTTTATTTATTTAGAATATCGATAAAAGCAAATCGTAGGGCCATAACCACAACAGATACAATAATGTAAAAAAAAAATTGCTCTAATGTCATTATTCACGGAGAAAACAGGGGACTACGTTTGTATGGAGCAGTAGTGCCAATCCTAATATCCTCTTAATCACGATTTTAATCGATTTACCTTCTCTATATTTACAGTAGTCCTTATCGAAGAAAAAGTCTCAAGTAAAAAAAAAACATTCGGTGTATTATCGGATTCAGTCATATGAAATGTGTGATCGTAGTTTCGCTTGCGCAAGCGATGTTCGCAATCGCAAGCCAATCACGAATGTATCATTATCATATGAAATATACGTAACACATAAAACTCATTTCTATTCTGCATACGGACGCTTCATTCAACACCGCTTTTCCAATAATCGATAAATAATTACTTAAGTGCATACGACTCAATAAACAGTTCATAATAACACTGATCGAGCGATGTGGTATTCGTTATTTACATTCTGGTCAGCGTCTTTAATCAATATTATAAATAAACTCACCCATCTAACTTAAATATTTACTTAGCAATGACCCTACACCGTTAGGCAAACCAATCGGGTATCTGCATTCAATATTCATCCTAAGTACTATTTGAAAGGTCCTACGAATAATACTAAACCCTTAGCTACTTAGGAAACTGTTAACTTTTATTTCGTGCTTCTAACAGCCACATTATAAAAGACATAAGGAACTCAATGTTATATGATTTTGATCTCATCGTGCATTTTTTTTCCGTCATATGTCGAGAGCAAGAATTTATAAAACAAAAAATATATTTTTAGAATTTTGCTGCAATATCTAAGCCCAATACGTAGTACCTACCACAAATTCCCGTAGCATGTATTATAGGGACATAACCAAGCCCAAAATATGGTACCTCAAAATGCCGCCGCAAAAGACGACCTAGCCCAAAACATACATACATAACCGTCACGGCTTATTCCCTACGGTGTAGGCAGAGACAACAGAGTGCCATTCGCTCCTATTCTGACATACTTCTCTCGCTTCACCCACATTCATCACTCTCGTCATAAACGCTCAACGGTTTCGGATAATCCTAATAGACTCCGACTAGCTCTAATCTAACACATACTACGAATTAACGCGGTATGTATTAGAGACATAACAAAACCCTAAACATGGTACAGTCGTGTTCATAAATATATGAGCAGACAAATGCCAAATATGTAAACTTTTGCACCTTATCGTCAATGTCATAAAGGTGTACAGATATTTTTGAACCCTCTAATGAACTCGACTGTAGCACAAAATGCCGCGGTGTGCATTAGGCTGTCGATTATTGGGCAGTCGGCACATGAGGCCCTATTTTTAAACCAATGTACCTAATAAGCCATGTAATAAAAAAATGTAAGCCAATGTACATTATTAAGTTACGCGTCATTAATTTTATAGTTCGCTGGGTACAGTTAACCAAGAAAATCCTTTGTAGCATTCATATAAAGATTGCACATCGGTGTTCTCGACGAACATCAGTTTTGTAGAGCGTTGTCTCACTGACTTGACGCCGATTGTCTCTTACTTAAAACCGATGTGTGCAAACTTTATGGTCGGGTAATCAACGAATCTAGGCTTCTCCTTCAACGATTTTGATGAGACAGTAAATATGACAAGCAGAGCATTTTCTTGGGCGACCAGTGACTAGACCATTGAACAAATCGATTTCAGTTTGAAAAAAGTTTTACGGAAAAAACTTTTTATGAATTAAATTTTGTGATTCACACAGAATATTTTATTAAGGTAGTGAAATTACAAAGATAAAAACGTTCTATCGTGGGTATATAAATATCAGTGCAGAGCCGCACTATCGTCAGTATTTTAATTACTATTAATAACTAGGCTATAATCGGTGCCGAGTACAAGGGTCGATAATAAACTTGGCCACATTTTAAATGGTGGGGATAAGTTCGCGCATCGCTTTTGCCTAGAAAAAGCGATGCGCGAACTTATATACCCTTACCTCTTAAAATCGGGCCAAGATTAATGCCGACCATTATACCATGAATGGCATTTTATATTCAAGGCAATTCGGCCTACTCATTGTAGTAGATCATAGAGGACAGACCAACTAGAAAAACAATGATGGCCACCCAGTTCCGCAAACCGTCAATTTATTTCAACTTACAAACTGTCACAGAAACTGTAAAGAGCCAATAACCATAGAGGAAAACGCCACTGCGTTACGCGAGATTTTGAGCCGGCCAATAACAGCACAGCGAACGCCGCCATGCTTTGGCGGAATCGTCTTCGAACAAATTCAATAACGTTAGGACTCTATAGGTTCTGTCCTCTAAGTAGTAGATACATCTACATTACTGGCAATTTTTATCGAAAATCCGAGCAAACGCGATTGGAAACGAATGATAAAACTGTGGAGCTTTTGGAATCAAATATTCAAGTTAAATAGGATTACTGAAGTTCCAAAGACATATGGAGGCTATGGAGCATCATTCCTAATGACAAATCAATAATCTCAAGTCATTTCACGTTACAAATAAATAAGTCAATATGATAATGGAAAATACTATGACGTCTTTTGTCAGTCGCTTTTTGATCCAATATGTAGATTGTCACGTTTTATTTTAATGGTAACCCTGTTTGGTATCTGGTTACAACAATACCTCTCCATATCTTCCGTGGATGTCGTAAGTCCTAAGATTCAACTAAGTTTTAGTTACGCTATAGGCGACAGGCTAGCAACCTGTCACTATGGTTACCTCTTTCATCTGTTTTAAACCTAAAATTATGGTAGATGTGGCCACGAACCGTGAAATAATCAAGTTTCTGTCTATGTAGCGTTTCGTATGATCTGTCTACCTTGGGAATACAGGCGTGATGTGTGTGTATTTAAATTGTCACGTTTTATAAGTTTTATTTTAATGACTTCTGGACAAACTAATACCTGTAGCTAATACCCTACACAGCAGTACGTGCCTTATCAGGTGTTCGGTTGAATTTGAAAATTAATGCGTAACGCAGGCAGCAAGTACTTCGGTAGTAGGTACCTATGCAAAAAAATAAATCAACTTATTTATATCTAGATTAGTTCGACATCTTTCGACCCAGTTCGTGACTTTTCATCGGTAACAACGCGCCACGGCACGCGGCTAAAGGAACGCCTTTACCAGACTATTCCTTATTCTACCTTTCAGTGATCTTCCACACTTCTTAGGCCCTGTCCAGAAGTACGCGCGAGTTGGTCGCGTATTGGAGTACATTGCTTCTTCACGACGCGTCGTTGTTTCATTAAGCGTAACAAATGCAGCAATGAATAGTCAAAGGCGTTCAAAATCGCGGCGTATTCGCTCCTTCTGGACAGGGCCTTAACGCTCTCAATTTTACTTCGTTAGCCCTACTCAACTCCCGCTTCCGTACATCGGTGTTGAAACGAGCACCCCTCTGTGGCCAGCCAGATATGCCTTTTCGACATAATTTGTATTTTCATACAATAGCAATGGTTACAAAATCAAGGACAGTTGTGTCATCAGTATTACTTTAAGAGCAAACTTTCTCTGTTTTTTATACCTATAGCTCACGAATTAAATAGTCCTGAACCGAAATGAAAAACTTCAAAATTAGAAACTACCTAATTCCACGTACACCGTAGCCAGGCTACTCTTTTGATAATAGCGTAGCCAATATGTACCTATAGCAATTAAACTGGAAATACAACTGTTTTACTAAGTTTTAATTACCGTACAAATCCATTGCGACACTTTTCATAAATAATGACGAGTATTTTACTGCCAATTAAGTACTGTGGCCTACATAACTTAATCTACATGCATATACTCGTAATTATATTGAAAAATCTATAAAAACTGCATTTCAAACAACGCACAAAAAACGACTAAAAAGGCGGAAAAATTTAACCACTATTATTGATTATATTGAATTATGGAAAAAAATGAGACGCATATTTTTTAGTTTATCAAATAACTAGCTTTCCGCCCGCGGCTTCGCCCGCGTGGAACTCAGTTATATTGCGGTATAAAGCACACACAGCGCCATCGATCTATCATCTATCGATCGATCATCGATCGATATCGATCTATCATCGATTGATATCGATCTATCAAGCAAACTATATTTTTGTTTTCCCTCGGGAACATCATTTTTTCCGGGATAAAAAGTACCCTATTATTTAATCCGGACTTCTATCTTTATGTCTGCAAAATTTCAAAGCAATCGATTCAGTAGTTACGGCGTGAAAGCGGAACAAACAAACAAACAAACAAACAAACTCACTTTCTGACTTATAATATTAGTAAGGATAGTAAGGATTAAACATCGACAAAGGTACAGATCATCAAACTTCCTGAGTGGGGCTAAAGGGCTCGTTTGAATAAAATTTGTACTCGAACGTGACGTCACGCGAAACTTTTGGGCTCTGTATTATATTATCGCCATTTTTCGTCTGTCAAATAAAAGAAAAAATATGTGTACAGTATTTTTTGGTGATCTATCTGACGGACTAAATAGTTTTTTTAGTCATCTGCCTACTTGCGCATCGGCGTCACAGCTATACTAGAGACCGATAGGTACTTAAAAGATGGTAAACAATCTTGACGTGTCTTTTTATTTAAACATACACTTTATAAATCAAAATCTTTACATTTTACAATTTAGGTATGAAAAAATCAGTTACTTTCATAATTGAATTGTATATTGTAACGATTTTTATTTTTAGACTGTGTATTTCAATAAAAAGACATGTCAAGATTGTTTACCATCTTTTAAGTACCTATCGGTCTATAGTATAGCGCCGTAAGCCACGCCGACTGCGTGTTCCAAATCTGAAGCGATTTATTTTCTTCTTTCGATTATCTATCATCTATTTTACAAAGTAAACTTTGTAATGCTATCACAGGATACAGATTTCTTAATGCATTTAATATATTCAAGACTAGCTTTTGCCCGCGGCTACGCTCGCGTTAATTTCGGGGTAACACAGAAGAGATCTTGTTAGTCACAGCCCGCATGCCAATTTATAGCTTTTTACGTTGAAAATTGCGGAAACCTACTATTTTTCCTATCGTCATATTTTGGAAAATTCAAACAAAATCTTTATAAATTATAAATTGTAGCCTATGTGCTATTCTCATGTATAAGCTACATTACTGTAAAGTTTCATTAAAATCCATTTAGTAGTTTTTGCGTTAAAGAGTAACAAACATCCAAACATCCAAACATCGAAACATCCAAACACACTCACAAACTTTCACATTTATAATATTAGTAGGATGACCCTGTAGATACTAATATTATAAAACTGAAGAGTTTGTTTGTTTGAACGCGCTAATCTCAGGAACTAAGTACCGGTTCGAATCGAAATAACATTTTCCTGTTGGATAGACCATTTATCTAGTAAAGCTTTAGGCTATAATATCACGCTGTAACCAATAGGAGCGAAGAAACACTGCAAAATGTGGAAAAAAACGGGGAAAATTACCCAAAGTCATTATTCAACGAGTCACGAGCACTGCTAGTAAGTCCGGCCACATACATTCGGAAAAAATCCGTTTCGGAATCTCGAACGGAATTTCGTATGTATGTGGCCGGCCTAAATAATATACTTACTCGGCACATGGTCGAGCCTGTTCAGGTGCAGCTTGGCGCCCACTTCGTCCATCAGCTCGTCGGTGAGCGCCGTCGAGGGCGTGTACAGTACACGCAGGGGCGCGTGCGCGTCTTTAATACTCAACGGCTCCTGCGAACAGATGATAACTTTAAGAGGAAATATGCCGGTCGAAGGAATTGAAAAATAGGTATTTGCTAAATCTATTGCTGTCGCGCCGTGACCTGCCCAAACGACGTCGAGTGCGATAAGAACAACTACAGCTCGGACCGCAAATACCTATGAAAATTATCCAAAAACAACCTTTTCTTCTCCAAAACTTAACCGATTAAATATGTTTTTTCATTAAATGTTTAAGAAATGTCATAACTGTGTTTCTATGTTCTTATATTTTGATATAATTGTGTTAAAATTGGTTTCTAGAGGTTTGAACACAACGGAAAAAACTTACCAATTTTTCATGTTTTTGAAAGTTAATATCTCCTTTAATAATTCAATAAAGAAAAAAAGGAAAACATAGGAACATGCTAATATATCATTAGATTGTTGATGTAAAAAATCATTGTTCTACGGGTAATATCCAGCGAGGAATCAGGGGACTACGTTTCCATACAAAATGTGACCGGTCCATTTCCTCTTAAGGCCCTGTCCAAAGTACGCGCGAGTTGGCCGCGTATTGGAGTACATTGCTTCTTCACGGATCGTCGTAGTTTCATTAAGCGTGACAAATGCAGCAATGAATCGTCAAACGCGTTCAAAATCGGGGCGTATTCGCTCCTTCTGGACAGGGTCTAACACATTCACGACCAAGCCTAAGGCCAGCATTACACTTGTAAGTTTTACTTACGTACATAGGGACACAGCTATAAGTTAGAATGGGATAGCAATACTCATCTCTCTTTTTAGCGGATAGCTCCGTCCCTACTTACGTAATTAAAACTCAGGGGTGTAAGGCTGGCCTAAAATCAAGTAATCGCGGAACCGAGTAGTCTATAGCTAGTACTGAATGAACTCGCGAGCCGGGTCCTTGGTTCTGAATGTGTTAAGACACAAACGCACTAGCGAAAGCGGTGCAGCGCGGTAGGGTGAAAGTATTGGTTGTAATATTCGAAATCATATGAAAGGGGGCGCACAAAGAAAAAAGAAAAAGCGTTTTGTTCATATCACCGCCGGCCACCGTAGTCTGTGCGTTTGGAACTTTACTACAGGTCTAACCAAAATAGCAATAGTTGAAAAAAGAACAAAGTAAAATAATGCTGCCATTTCCGTCTCGAAAATTGCAACTGTTTAGTTTAGCATGGCAACAATCATGTTATCATGTAAAACAAATTTTTGTTCTTCTTTTGCACATCTTCTACATTTTGGTTGGTAGTCCGGACTACCAGCCAAACACATTTTAAGTGGTGGGGATAAGCCTGTGCACCGCTTTCTGCGTGGTAAAGCGATGCGTGAACATACCCCTACTACTTAAAACCTTGCCATCAGTGGCGTAGCTAGGGGGGGCGGCGGGGGCGATCCGCCCCGGGTGTCACCCGGCTGTGAACATAATAGTCGTCAATAAAGAAAAAAATATATAAAAAAAAAAATTGATGTGCTCGCATATTTTTTGTGGCACCTACAATATCCGCCCCGGGTGTCACCCATGCTAGCTACGCCACTGCTTGCCATACCAGGGACTGTATCAGTAGTCAAGTTTGCACAAAGAAGACTTGCTGTGCATCCCATATTTCATGAGAAGTCTCGTATTATAAACATATTATAACAATTGTGAGACTCACTTGTAGTGAATTAAATGGATGTCCTCAAATCTTTATATTAAGATTAGTCTTGTATGTAAATAATTTATTATATGCATAAATGCCATAACCAATGCTAAATGTGGCACTGGATTTTTTGAATTCATGTGCTCTGCCTACCCCTCATGGGAAAACAGGCGTGAGAATATGTATGTATGTATGTATAAATGCCATTGTTGTGCTGGGACAGGCCATGCTTAATATTTTGTTAAAATACTTGTTTCATGTAATTTTCTATACCATGCATTTCATTGTCAACAGGACATTATTTAAAAAAATGTATACACCTAATCATAAGTACATATACATAAACAAATAAATCAGGGACGAATCTGACATGATGTTATCAACAATATTTGTAGGCCAGTAAATTATTTGTGATTTATGATATGTTTGTACCTACTTACATAATATTATCTATGTGTCACACAAACCTCATAAATGCAAACCATAAATCCATAAATTCCTCGATACAATGCTAGAAGCCACAGTGACTATTACTTTTAGTACTTTTTATACCTTAAAATCTATATTACTTGTAACTAGAGTCCGACCGAAACTGGTTTTGCGGCCGAAACCGAAACCGAAACCGAATGTTCGGCCGTGGCTTCAGTTTCGGCCGAA
>BHDV01012210.1:211205-240253 GCA_005406045.1 Adoxophyes honmai
TCCCTTTCCTTTTTTTTCTTTTCTCATTCCTTCCTTCTATTCTTTTTTTTTTTCATATGATTCTTTCCTCTTTCTCTCTTCCTTCTCTTTTTTTCCTAATATAATGAATACAATTAATTAACTAATAACCTTAGGATGCTAGTCCATCGCCCACAATACACTAACCCTTTCCCAGAGTCGACTCTTACGACTCCCACTGGAAGAAAGGGGGAGGTGCTATTCTAACCCGGCACCACACGGGTGGATTTTGCACATATCAAAATTGCCGATGCAGCCAAACGGCATAGCGTGACCTAGTCAACAGAAATTTAATTAATTTTCCGCACTTGGTTAACACGCTTTAAACACGAATTTTTAATTAACGCGCCCACAAAATTAAAGGGGCTTAGTCAAGAACCATGGCTTGGAGTTCATTGCTGTACGCATTCGTAATAAGCGACATATGTAAGCGCCACGAAGTACAAACAACAACAATTAAGGCCAATACGACCAATGCGACCACTATGTCCCCTTTACCTCTTTTGACAAGGGGAACAGAGACAGCCTATCCGTTGGATGATCCGGGTCCGAGGAACGCCAGTTATTGGACCCAGGGCTGGGGGCAGCCGGAGAACATGACAGGACCCTGGGGTAAAGGCGAACTCAACCCCACCCCTACCAACTTCTACGATGCAGTAACGAATAAAAATTACGATGAAGGGCGAGATAAATTCGCCAACGGGTATTATTTCAACAAAAAGGGCGAAAAAGTACCCGCCGAGTTGGGCGAATACTACTACGAAGATGCAGCTGGGAATCAGAAGCCAGTTAATACGATTGGCGAGAGATACACGAGCCCCACACCCATACCAAACTCTTTTGAGTTCGATCCTCGCGTTCCGGATACTTGGAAAGGTAACTTATTTAAACTCCACACGCACTGACAGCAGAACGTCTAGTGTTATCAAAACGATCATGGATTCGATAACGATTTCGTTTGCGAAATAACGCGGAATTGTATGGAAACTGAGACAGCGTCTCCGAGCGGAACGTTTGCGCAACTGCCGCGGTCGATACGTCTCCATACAATTCCGCGATAATTCGGAAACGAAATCGTTATCGAATCCATGACCGTTTTAATTACACTAGACGCTCAGACCGGCGAAGCGGCTGCGTGACGGTATCAGTTGTAATACTTGTAATATTCGAATGCTAACGTTCGAAAGGCGAAATGAGCTAAGCGACATTTTTTTACGATATAGTAAAAATATTTATTCGCAGAAACAAAACAAATAAAAGACACGAGTTGAATGTGAATAACAAAACTGTTACATAAATTAAATCTAAAGCTTTAACTGAAAAAGTCTCCCAAATCGCTGTCGCTGCTTATTATGCCCAGAAGGCTGGCATCGTCAGTCCGCTGGACAGCAAAACCAATCCGCTGTCCAAAATAGTTGCCAATTCGCTGGTCACCCGAAGCATCTATAAGGCGCGCGAATATCTTTAGCGATTCTTCGCGATCTTCGGCTGCGAAAAATTTCGTTCACCATCACACCATCGCGCCGCCCTGCTCAGCTGTCACTGTGTTTGTAGGTTAACCGTTCAAATCAGATAATTTACCAATAATCAAGATCAATGATCAACACACAAGCTACCGACGGCTAGGGCTGCAGACTTAGGAATAGGATCCTCCTGACGATGCGCGCCGTTTCAAGGAGTACCGCCTTTTGCATCAAACCCTTGAGTCAACCGTGTACCGAGAGTCTTCTAAGATGTTGGTCGAGACTCTTCACTATGAGACCGTCTGCTGAGACGACTATCGGTAGGTATATGATCGTCGAATCCAAAACCCACATTGGCAGTCACTATTATTATAAATTTATAAACTCAATACATTAGTGGAAATTTTCATAAGTCGAAACTTTCCGTGGACAAAAGTCAGACAGAAAAAAAAATGTTTTTTCTAGGTTACGGCCCGCCTTATAAAGACCTAAAACCCCCACCGTACGCCTACGTCCATAAAAACGTCGGAAAACCGAGCTACTGTATGCTATCACCTGTGAAGGGAGAATGCGATGGATCTATTATAAGGTAAAACTCAAAGGCCCTGTCCAGAAGTACGCGCGAGTTGGCCGCGTATTGGAGACATTGGGGTACATTGCTTCTTCACGAATCGTGAATCACGATGCATCGTAGTTTCATTAAGCGTGACAAATGCAGCAATGAATAGTCAAACGCGTTCAAAATCGCGGCGTATTCGCTCCTTCTGGTCAGGGTTTAAGGGCCTGCGCACACTTATACCCTATTCACGGGAACAACGTTAATGAGACGTTGACGTTCGAAAGACGCCACTAACGTTGCGGCGCCGTAACTTAAACGTTGCATCGGCGCTACGCGAGCGTTCCCGAGATGACACGACACTAGAAAGACGCTAAGTGGGCGCGGGCCCTTAGCTAAACTTTTTTCAACTTTCTTTGCGAGTACTTTTATTTATAAGCCCCTAGCCCGTGAGTACGTTCCGGTTGGCGCCCACAACGCCCTCGCCCACGACCGCAGAAATTGCTGTTCCACTAGAGAAAAATCGCCGCGGGCGTTGTGGGCGAAAGTTACAGGTGAAACGCAAAACTTAAGCGCCTTGTGCTTCCAATATGGCGGCATAGAGAAAATATCCACCTTTGGGGGTTGTTAGTAAATTCGCATGAATTGGAGCAAAATTGATTGATGTGGTCCCGAGCAATGACGAGCTGTAACGTCGAACGATTCGCCCGCCACGGCCACGGGCGCCAGGTGGAACGCTGAAAAGGGCGATACAATCGTTGTGAACGCCAAATGGAACGCACTCCGTGTGTCGGGTTTAGAGTAACGTCTCTCCACTTCTTCCATGGATGTCGTAAGAGAAAACTAAGGTAATAGGTTTTTAAAGTGTATGTTGGTATGCTGCTTTGCTGCGTTGGTTTAGGCACGTGGACGTGGAGAGAATGGATGAAGCAAGGATATGTAAGCAAATTTACAAGTGAAGTGTGTTAGGGTAAGTCGGCCGAGGGCGCCCTCGTGGAACGTATATCGACCAGATCGGTGATGTACTAAAGAGAGACCAAGTTAGGAGTACCCGAAACCGTCGGGCGTGTATGACGAGAGTGATGAATGTAAGTGACGCGAGAGAAGTATGTCAGAATATTAGCGAATGGCGCTCTGTTGCTCGGCCTACCCCGCAGGGAATAAGGCGTGACTGTTATAATTTATGATGATTTACTGCACCTGCATTTATTTGATCCCACACACCACATTCTAACTCCTCGACCTCGACATGTTGTTACAGATACGGCTACAACCCGTTCGAGAACAAATGCGAACGGTTCCCATACAGCGGATGCGGCGGTAACGACAACAACTTCGTTACGGTCGAAAGCTGTAAAGAGAAATGCATGACACTACCAGGGCCCGACTGCGGCAAGTTTGCGGATACAATTGATCTGGGGCTCTACATGCCCACAGGACGGAGATGTGCCGAGGCCGCAGGGTGGCTAAGCCTCAGAAGACAACTACCCTATACACCACACACGGAAACCAGTTAGTGGGGAAAACAAATGCAGTGTTGCCAAGTTTTGAAAAGCTTTTGACAGATTGTAACTTTTTAACCGACTTCAAAAAAAGGAGGTATTCAATTCGGCTGTATTTTTTTTTTTTTTTTTTTTTTTTTTTTTTTTTTTTTCATTTTTTATGTATGTTACCTCAGAACTTCTAAACGGGTGGACCGATTTCGATGGTTCTTTTTGTGTCCGATAGCAAATGGCTTCCCATTGGTCCCATTTTAATTTCATCAAAATCTAACTAGTAGTTTTTGAATTATCCTTAAAATAAAAAAAAAATGTATGGGCATTCGGGAATTTTAGTCCGAACTTACATTTGTACATACTTACATACCTACATACAGTCACGCCTGTATTCTTAAATGGGGTAGGCAGAGCACACAAAACGCTACATAGACAAAACTATGTCTATGTCACGCTTCGTGGCCACTTTTAGCACATTTTTTGTAGGTTTTGAGTTAGCAGGTATAATAGTGACAGGTTGCTAGCCTGTCGCCTAAAATTTACTTTAACCTATGTCCTTAGTCGCCTCTTGCGACATCCACAGAAGAAATGGAGAGTATTTTTATGTGTATTCGCTGATTACTCGAAGACGCCTGGACCTATTTGGAAAATTCTTTTTTTGTCTGAAAGGGTATAGTTTCCAGGTAGTCCGATTGTCAGCATACCTTGACCTGATGATGGAATATTAGGGAAATCGAGGGTAACCCTCGAATTTTATAGGCACAGGTAATGTTTTTAGTGCATTTTTCAAAGCTACACCAGTATTTACGCTTGGCAGTAAAAAAAATATGACTGAGCTGATGATGAAAGGTCAACTCCTTAATTTTTAGGAGTTAAAGGATAACTTTTTCGATACTGAATGCACCTGCAGACTGAAAATTATAGTTTCAGTAGGTAATTAGCCAGGCCTGCTGCTTCTCAAGCGTTGCATTTCTGCTAATGCTCGTTCATTGTGGGGTTTACTTAACAGTTTAGAGGGTTCTAAATCAGATAGAGCTATTCCTTCTAAAGCCTTGAATCTAGTGAGAGCTACGTATACCTACTTGACCTTTGGTAAATATGCACATAAACAGAAGTTTCCTTTCAGGATAAAGCTAATATGAAGTCGGTTTTTTTTTGTTTAAAATTATTGTAATAAAATTTTCATACAATTTTAAATGTTGAATTGTTATTTTTTAAATGTAAATGGACTTTTATCAATGTATAAAGTTAAATGTGTCACCTAGGGGTCGTGCGATATTCAAAAAAATATCACTTTGAATGAGAAGACCATTTTAACACAATTTTTGCTATTTAATATAATTAATGAATATAAAATTTTAAAAGCCTAAAATTTTTACTTCCAATTCCAACGAAAAACTAAAGTTCCCTTCTAAAGCAGCCAGATGTGAACACGTTTTTGGAGATTGTCAATCGCCGTTGACTTTTAAAGTAAGGGATTAACGTGATAAAGAGAACGCTATACTAACTTGTTTCCGTTAATGAGTTTATAGACCCTTAAGAGGTCCACTCCACGGTAGGGTGGTTCACAGAATGTATGTTTTTTTTCTTAATTATCACGGGCCACATACCTATAAAATTTTCAATTCCCTATCGTAAGAGGAAAGGGGTGCTCATTGACTCTAAAGTTCTAACCATTTTTGCTCAAGTGAGTGAAAAGTGAAAACTCTTTCATTACAGTTGTTGACCAGAAATGAAATAAAACAAAGAAAAAAACTTTAATACCTAGACTCATCTCACAACGTGCAATTCACTCTCCAAGTCTCCATATAAACTTAGGGGTAGTTGAGCACCGGTTTCGGTTAGTTGTTTTTTTTTTTACGGTTTAACCAGTTAGCAAGTGGAAAAGGTTTAGGGAATGCCCCACTAAAAAAAACCCGCAGTGGAAGTACGGAAAGCAGGCAACAGGTAGGTAGAGACTGCAATATTTTTACGCAGCTGCAAATTCATAGGGAAATAACGGATCTACTCACGTTTTATACCGAGATTAGCTCGACATGTTTACACTGCAGTTAGCTATGACTGCGTCTACTAGCTGCCGTGGCGTTTTGCTCCAGATGATGGGTCACGGATTGACCCGAAACATGTCGAGCCAATCTCGGTATAAAGAACTTGAGTAGATCCGTTATTTCACTATAAGAGAGTCTCACGGTAGTTTTACGTTTAAAATAGCTGCAAATTGTTCGGGAATGGATCTTCTGTGCGTAATACATTAGATCAGCCATACTCAAAGTGTGTTCCGCGGAACCCCAGGGTTCCGCGACACCTCTGAAAGGGTTCCGCAAGAATTTAGAAAAAAAACACCTCTCTCTGATCAAACGTTTTGGCGCAGCGTACGGACGGACGGATGGACTGTAGTTTTTTTGTAGGGTTCCGTCAAGTATTTCGCTTTCTAAAAGGGTTCCATCAGCAAAAAAGTTTGAGAACCGCTGCATTAGATGTTGTAAATTAAACAATGAAAAGTGTGGGTCAATTTCAACAAGACATTTTTTTGTATCATTTCGGTGATTTTTTTTATTTTCAATGTTATCTTAATAATCTGAATTACAAATTAAACTTTAGCCAGTTTTCTAATATGTGCGTGAGTGGGGATCAAATATCTTCACAACTCACTTAAAAATATTGGTTGTTGAATTTTTATGGGTCCACTGCAATGAAAAGTGTCAACCGAAATGAAAAAAATCTCAACCGAAATGATAAAACTGTCCATGGAAATGAGAGGCAGTGCACTGTAATGAAATAAACCCACCGAAATGACACAGCTAAGAACAACCGCGCGGAATATTTAGGGTTCCTTACATTAATATTACTCGCGTAAAATAAAACGTCAAACATCAAAATTATCCAAATCTGTTTTTAAAATGTTTAACAGACAAATTATTGAAAAAACGTCTATAACAAACGAGCTAAGCACTTTTAATCTATTTTTTTGTTGGTTTTAATTTACTAATATCGTAGGTTACATTTATGTTTTTCATATTAACATACACAAATGCCTACACATCAACTCGCATTAAACATAAAAATAAGTGTATCACTAAAGTATAATTTTACATTTGACCCAAGGATCTCTAAAATTTAACGGTTTTATCATTTCGGGGGTACATTTCATTCCGGTGGACCGTTATGGGTATTACAGTCCACCGAATCCACTGAAATGATAACACTGAGATGATAAAATAGAGGTTAATTTAACATTTTACTCTGAATTGAATAGGTGACAAAACATCAACATTACTCAAATAGAACAGTACTTACGGCGGACCGAAAACATAATTTTGAGATAAATTAAATGCATGTAGGGCGAATTATAACGGCTACCGAAATGAAGAAAAAATTGTCCCCTCATCACTGAAATGATAAACTTACTCTTTGGTGGGAAACCACAAGAACGTAGTGACCAGTACGTACGCCCGGAGGGCTTGAGCCGGACTCATCCGAAGTGAGGAAAGTTGAGGGGAGCGCAACCACGCAGTGTTGCCGGAGCTATTCCACCAAAACTTACTGTCCACTGAAGTGATAAATTTCTTCGGGACAAAAGTTGAGTGCTTGTCAAATGTATAAGAATGAAGATACAGGAACAAAAATAGTTTTTATTGATAGAGTATACTATAACTTAATGATAGTGAACCCGATTTAAAACCAAATAATGCAAGTATTTGCATGAGAAGGTGTTTTGTGAACGGAGTTGGGTGAGGGACAAGCCACTGTGATGATAAAATGACACTTTGTCAATTTTTTTGAAAATGTAATTGAAGCCATTACTCAACTTTTGCCAAGGTAGGGAAGAAGATACTTTACTAAAATAAAAATTACAAAACCATAAAACAGTACATTGCACTACCGTTCTCAGCATTGCCGTGAATTTTTTTCGCTTGCGCAATTCACCCGTGTAGAAATGTAAACCTAAACAGGTATAAAGTACCTGTGGGTACTATTCTTTACAGTAGAAATCACACTAATATTAGGGAGGTATAAAGGCGAAAGCTTATGAGTGTGTGTGTATGTGTTTTGCTTTTTCACATGCAATCGACTTTTGACACATATATATATATATAGGTAGGTATGCTATTTTTATACCGGAAGAATGTGCAGATCCCGTACCTATGATGCGATAAACCATTTCTACGCAGACGGAGTCGCTGTCAACAGCTAGTTATAAATAAATTATCTATTTGAGTCAACTTTCAACACACGTACCTACCTACATGAGCAAGCCTTGCGAAAAATATTCTAATGATTATTTAACAACTCAATTTACTTACTTGGTTCGTCTAAGTAAGTACGTACCTACTTTATGTTTTTATTTATCTGTGAATTTATGTATAAATTGGCAAACTATGTTGTCTTCAAATTTTCAACTACACAAAATTAAAACTACACTATACAATTCAATTATGAAAGTAAATGATTTTTTCATACCTAAATTGTAAAATGTAAAGATTTCGATTTATAAAGTGTACGTTTAAATAAAAAGACACGTCAAGATTGTTTACATTGTTTTAACTACCTAAACCGATAAGGTATAGATATCAAATCGTTTCCAAATTATTCTTCACGTTCTAAGCGCCTTAATTGTCGAAAAAGCAATTAATCAAGCAAATTTTTAATTAAGAGTTAATCACGAATGCGCCCGCTAAAATCAGAAGTCCTTAGCTCGGTTATGGAGCACCAGTCATTATGGTTTGGAGGGCAGCCTTTCTGTATACCTACACAATCACAACAGTGAACAGTTGCAATGGTGGTTCAGGGACAACCAACAATAAAGGGTTGCGCCCGCCTCACGGGGAAGATCTAGGTTTCAACCCAAACGATACCACCCTCTATCCGAAGCGGTACACTGCCAGGACAGAGAAACCTAGCCCGGTTGACGGCCCGGGGCCCAACGACCCCGACTGGGACAGGGGCTGGGGCGTACCTGAAGGGATGTCAACACCTTGGGGCAGTGCAGGACTGAACCCCACACCCTCAGACGATGACGGCCCGTACAGTGACTACGATCCAGACTTCCCGAACGGTTACTACTTCGACGAATTTGGCAACAAGATAGCTGCCGAAGAAGGCCAAACGACATACGTAGATAAGGAAGGCATCGAAAGACCGATCAGGGGTAAACCTGACCCCTACCCGAACGGCTATTATTACGACAAAGATGGAAATAAAGTGCCTGCTGACAAGGACCAAACGTTTTACATGGACGAAAACGGAAACAAGAAACCAGTAAGAGGACAACCAGACCCCTTTCCCAACGGGTATTACTATGATGCAGACGGCAACAAGGTCGCTGCCGAGGAGGGCCAAGACTTCTACTACGACGCAGAAGGGAATAAAAAGCCAGTCCAACGTGATTTTTACCCAAACGGGTTCTACTACGATGAAAACGGTAATAAGATCCACGCCAGGGACGGTCAAGAATACTACTATGACGCGGATGGTAATAGAAAGCCTATTATAGTTGATCACGGTTTTTACTATGATGAGAAGGGCAACAGAGTGCCGGCCAAACCCGGCCAAACGACGTATGTCGACAAGAACGGCAACGTGAAGCCAGTCCGGGGCATACCACCTGCGACTGAAAACCCCAATCCGTGGGCTGATGATCCTCGAGTGCCGGATACTTGGAAAGGTACCATCGCGAACAGGGATTGTTGAGCCACTTACCGATGTTTGTAACTTGGTCGTGTAATACTAATCCAATAGCTAACATCTAGTCGGTCACATCGGTCATTGATTACACGTCTAAATTGCGAACAGTGACAAGTGGCTCGATAATCCCGGTTCGTGACTATACAGTCAAGGAAACTAATAACTGTGCCACTTTGAACCTTTTCACAATGAATTTCATTATGCCGTGATTAGTAGTTAGTGGTACGTCACAGTGAAATTTCTTGTGAAAGGGTCCAAAGTGGCACAGTTATCTAATTCAGTGGATTCAAAACAATTCTTGGGTGTTAAGGAAGACGGCAAAGAGACTGATTTTAGTAGGTACCTACGCGTATTTCTTTTCTTACCACTGCCTCTATGTCGTACCTTAACCTACAAACTTTGATACTAAAATACTCAGTCTCAAGCCCCCATTCCGGTTTTCCATAGTGTGATGGACGAATGAGATAATGTGTGTACCTGTTTGTGAGTGTGTCAATATGGTCATTCGGAAGTCTCATTTTAAAGCTAAAGCCAAGGATACATTAGGGGACAAATGTCCCGCGACATTGTGTCGGCGACATGTCGAGCGTAGTCGATCGATTTTGCCTGACGTATCTGGCGACATCGCGCGATTTATATCCGCGTATATACACGTGTCGCGCGACATGTCGAGCGAAGTCCGGTAACGTCGCGCTACTTCGCCCGACGTTGCTGAGGACACGTGTCGCGGGACATTAAATTTGTTCCCTAGCGTATCCTTGGCTTAACAGGTCAAGATTAATTTTCTTTTTCTTGGTAGCTTATTTATTGAGAGTATTCCCTAGGTCTGGGCCCCGGCAATGGTGGCGCCCCCCCGCCGCCGCACGCCTATATCCCCGCAAACTACGGAAAACCCTACTACTGCTTCCAACCACCCTCGAAAGGGAAATGCAAAGAAAGACTGAAAAGGTAATCAGTAATCACTATCAATTAATTATTGTTTCCTGACCCATCGGACCTGTTTACAGTACGTCGCAATGCTGCTGATATACCTACTACTGGCTCATGTTGAAAAAAAATGGGTCACCTGAACCACCAGGTGACCTATCTAGAACGATATAAGTGCATAAAATAATAAGATTCAGCACTATGCCGTCACCTGTAAGCTGTGCGCTAATTGTAATATTCTGCACCTGGTGGTTCTGGAGTTTGGCTCGCTCGTTATAGCGTTTCGCCAGCCGCTGCCGCGGCACGCTCGCGTGCGTGAGGGTCTCGATTCTACCTTACACTCCTCCTCGCTCCGCTCGTCGTCGTACCTAATCTGACCGAAATCTGACCTGATACTATCAATCTCGGTAGATCTCGGTGGTTCTGGCGTTCCGCTCGCTTGTTATAGCGCTTCGCCGACCGCTGCCGCGGCACCGCTCGCGTGCCGTAGGGTCACGGTTCTACCTAACACTCCTCCTCGCTTCGCTCTTCGTCGTACCTAACCCGACCGAAATCTGACCTTAATTTAGAACACGTTAGGACAATCCATGTTAGGAATATTATACTTTAGGTACTTAAATAGAATTTAGAATTATCAATAGTGGGACAGACATTATTTAGGACTTTAAAAGAGTATGCGCAAAAATTATTAGGACTAACGAGTAATATGCAATTCAACAGTATGCCAAACATTCTTGGCCAAACATTTTTAGGACAAAAAACGTTATGCGATACGAAGGGCACCCCTCATATTGTCGTGTTACAGATATGCCTACAACCCGTTCTTGGACAAATGTGAGGAGTTCCCGTACAGCGGCTGCGGCGGCAACGAGAACAACTTCCTCACGAACGCGCGCTGCGAGGCGGAGTGCACGAAGCTGCCCGACCCCGACTGCGACCCCATGGCTTACGACTCCGTCAACGTGGGGAACTACCTGGACGTGGGCCGACGGTGTGCTTAGGAAAGAAAAGGAGAAAGAAAAGAAGGTAGAAGGAAAGAAATAAACAAAGAGAGATAGAGAAAGAAAGGAAGAAAGAACGAAAGAGAGAAAGAAATGAAGGAAGGAAGAAAGAATGAAAGAAATGAAGGAAGACAAGAAGAAATAAATTAAATTCTATTGTTTTGTGACATTATTATTATGTAAATGTTAAGTTTGCTAGTTTAGTTTAAGTAAGTGAATTATTGTTGTTCTTTTAAGAAAAATAAAGATCTTTAAACCGAAACCGAAGAAATTAATGCTATGAGCACAACGAAGTAGTTCAATTCTCATAATAAATACTATACATGATAGGTAACAGTGCTACATTAGAAAGTTCACTCCCCAACATGTTTAGGCTGCCTGCCCACTGGAGTCGGTTCTTGGACAAGTGTGAGGAGTTCCCCTTCAGCGGCTCCCTGCGGCGGCGGAACTACCTGGACGTGGGCCGACGATGTGCTTAGGAAAGAAAGGAAGGAAGGAAGAAAGAAGGACAGAAAAAAAGGAAAAAAGGAAAGAAAGAGTGGAAAAATTAAAGGAAGGAAGGGAAAAGGATACAAAATAATGCTATGAATACAATTCACGCAAATTAATAATATGACACCGAATAGGTAACAGCGCTACGTAAGAAGGTCAACATGCGCCGCGGTGCCCTGGTGCGCCGCAGAAAGTATCGTGGGGCGCCGCCGTGAGTCGATTCTTTATCATTATTCGAATTCATTTTCATTTTTACACTCTCAACCTGAATACTACCATTATCTGAGCCTATTTGTATTGTATCTTTTCCAAATACACGGGTAGGGTGCCATGCCAAATTCTAAACTTGAAACTAAGTGCGCCGCGCGGGCTGAAAAAGATTGGAAACCCCTGCCCTAATGTATCCGTGGCTCAAGAATATATAGGATATGTGTTTTATTGTTATCAATGTATCAATGTTTCTAGCAAAGTAAATAAAATAGTTTTTAAAGTGTTTGGTACATACTTATTTTATTAAAAAATAATAGTCTAACTAGGAAAAAACATAGAACTGACGAGATAAACAGTTGCTTTGTAGAATCGTGATATTTGAACACAAGCAAAATATTTTAAATTAAACATTTTAATTAATAAAGTTACTCTATCAGTCCTCGTCTTCGTCTTTGTCTTGGTCGCCTTGGCCTTCAGCCGGTGGTGCTGCCTAAAAAAAGTAGGTAGAAGAAATAAATTATAGGTGTCCTCAAGTTATGAAAACAGATAAATGCGTATGAAACTCTATGGATCTTACTACTTAGTGTCACATCAAATAATGATACAGACTGATACTTTTTCTGTGGTTCATCAGAAACAACACCTACCTACTTATTACGAAAGTTCTAGAAACGGCAAAACGATTTCATAATGATCGCTTTGTTTAAATTTTGAATTACTTTGTGACGTCAGAATTAACGTTTTAAGTTTAAATTAAATTTAACATTTTGTAACAAATTAAAAATTATTTACAGGGGCGATTCTGTTCAAAGCTTTTATGGGAATATCGCCGAATAATTTTTTAGCCGAAGTTAGAAGGTGTATTTATGCAACCGATCATCGAAACATCGTTAGCGCGAAGTAGACCACTTTGAAAGTTGATGACGTTTGTAGAAGAAGTTCTACTACTGGACGATGGGTGGCGCTACGGTCGCAACACTTCGTCAAATCTGTCAATAAAAGCGTAAAGGTTTGAAGGTTTTACTCACTTCGGGTTCCGGCGCCGGTGGTGGTGGTGGAGGTGCCTCCTAAAAATATGCAACATTTTAATTAAGTTCTGAGTACTAAACTTACTTATAATCTAATGAAAGAGGATATTCTCAAAATGTTTAAACATTTTCGTCACGGGCTCTACGCCGAAGGAAATGGTTGTGATGTGATAATATTACTTTATGATAGCCTAACTATGATCTTTGATTTTACTACTCCTCCCAACGTTGAACTGAAATATCAAGGGTTTTCACTAGTTTTTTTCCCTAAACCCTCGTATTTTTAATGTAAATATATTTTTGTAAGAATCAAAGCTACATTATACATTAAACTACCGTGAGACACACATGTTGAAAATTACCGGATAACTCACGTTAAATAAATCGAAGCTAAAAGTGTGACGGCCTCCGTAACGCTTTCTTCCTCAAACTCGTCCCCATATTGTACAGGGAACAGGATCAAGGTGACCCGGTCACCGGAAGCCATATCGCTACTAATGTGTCACAAGTTCAAGCCCGCCAGCTGCAGCAGCGGATGACTGCGCCCCGCCCGACACAGCACGATGACCATCGGGTCTTTTCAATTATCTCCACATCTAACCTGTTCTTCTTCCTCCTCTTTGAACTCGTCCCCAGACAAGACCCCTGTCAGGCAGTCCCACTAACCGGAGGCCGCTGATGCCCGTCGGTTGCAGTAGCGGCAGGCTGCGGTCCGATATAGCATGACAACCCACTGGTCTTTTCAAATATCCACATCTAACCTGTTCTTCCTCCTCCACAATGCTCTCCTCCTCTTCGAACTCGTCCCCGTATCCCACAGGGAAGAGCGTCAGGCAGTCCCGCTCGCCGGAGGTCACGTCGCTACTGATGTAGCAGGGATTCAGGCCCGCCAGCTGCAGCAGCGGAAGACTGCGCCTCGACCCAACATGCTGACCAGCTGGTCTTTTCAACTATCTCCACATCTAACTTGTTCTTCTTCCTCCTCTTTGACTCGTCCCCAAACAAGGCAGAGAAAATCGTCAGGCAGTCCCATTCACCGGAGGCTGCTGATGCCCGTCGGTTGCAGTGGCGACTGGCTCCAGTCCGATACAGCACGACAACCCACTGGTCTTTTCAGTTATATCCACATCTAACCTGTTCTTCCTCCTCTACAATGCTCTCCTCCTCTTCGAACTCGTCCCCGTATCCCACAGGGAAGAGTGTCAAGCAGTCCCGCTCGCCGGAGGTCACGTCGCTACTGATGTAGCAGGGATTCAGGCCCGCCAGCTGCAGCAGGGGAAGACTGCGCTTCCGTGACACCATGATGGCCAGCCGGTCTTTGCTGTGGAAAGAACGAAGGAATCCAGCATCACGCGTCCGTATCACAGATTACAGATACGTCAAAAGAAGGACCAGGAGAGTAGATATGGTCGTACATCGTCAGAAAATGACGAAAGACATGTTAAATTATGAATGACTTACCTAACTAACAAATAATACGAATTGGAAGCTGTCCCCGTCCACTCGAGATTTCAGGAGCTACAGGCTATAGTTTCAAGCTTGGGAAGCTTTTGGAGTAATGGGTGTAAGTTCCTGTGTGGTGTCGGGATCAAATAACACTTCTCCATTTCCTCCGTGGATGTCGTAAGAGGCGACTAAGGAAATAGGTTTAGTATGCATCTCTTTCATGTGTTTTCAAACCTAGAATCGTAGTCGTAGGCATGGCTTTGTCTGTGTCACGCTTCGTGTGCTCTGCCTACTCCATTTGGGAACTTAGGTGTGATTGTATGCATGAGTGTAAGTGTACGCTTTACCGTGCTATCCCACTACTCCAAAACCTTGCCAAATTAGATCCCGGTGACTGTACAATACGAGTAAAATATTTACTGCCTGCGAGGCCTGTCCAGCGTGTCGTATTGCTTGATGGAGAAGGCGATATGCTCTGCTGTGTTTATGTCGTCTCCAACAAACACACCTACCTGAAAAATAATGCACCGGATTTCATTGATGAAGCTCAATACGCTCTTGAGAATTTGTGAAGATATAAGGGCACCATTGAACAGTAAGCTACAGTAAGACTCACTCATCTTGAAATATACGGATAACTCACGTTTTAAATCAAGTTTTAGCTCGACATGTTTCTTCTAGGTGTCGCGTGGACAGAGCGGTGACACGCAGTGCGCGTTTGGCAGCAGTAGCCACCGCGGCTCCTAGATGAAAGGCTACGGATTAGCCTGAAACATGTCGAGCTAAACTCGATTTAAAACGTGAGTTATCCGTATTTCAAGATGATGTAGGGCTACCGTACATTGAGCATCTCATCGGGGTATTGGTGGATTATCTCTTTGACGTCGTGCCGTTTCTCGATGTGGAACATGACGAGCACATGCGGCGGCAGGTGCTCCGACTCGATCGTCGTCAGTTGCGACACCACCTGTAGTAAAACCGGTAATTACACTAAGTGCTAAAGTTCGATCGCCGAGCACAGCGAAATTCGAGCGTTGACCCTGTGCTATTTATTTCTGTCGCACGCGTGCAGTAATATTGCCCTCACGCTCGCACAGGGCGACGCACGTGCTCAAGTGCTCGAGTGCGACAGAGATAGATAGCAGCTGGTCAGCGCTCGAATTTCTGTGCTCGGCAACCGGCCTTTAAAGTAAAGACTCGCTAAAACTTGAGAAAAGCCTTCTCAGAAAACTCAGTCACTTTTGAAGAAGTTTCAATACTTCTTAGTGTGAAATTTGTTACACGGACACTATGATGCTATATTATAATATCATTAATTCATCACGTTTAAACTGTATTTTTGTTTTTTTTTTACATATTTAGTATCCATTTTGTTGATGAGAGGGAGTCCTGGTTCATAGTCATATAATATGTATAATGGGTATGTAGGTACTTATATGAAGTAATTTGCGTTAATTGACAGCATTTTATAACAAAATCAGTATAATTTGTAAGTTTCAGCATAATCAAAGCTGATGACGACAGAGCCGCGCCAGACCAATCTATCCTAATAGTAGTTCTCTGATGCTCTAAGACCATAGACACGCAACAAAACGGCGCCAAAGACTAATACTGAATAAGTTGAGGCAAAGACCTTAGGATAAAAATGCTTCAACGCATTGGCTTTGGCCAAATCGTTCGGCGGGGAGTAGAAGCCAGGAACAAACAGGCCTCCGGGAGGAATGTACTCTTCTCCTTCTATCTCCACGTCAGAGAAGAACTCCTCCTCCTCCTCGACCTTTTCTTCTTCTACCTGAACAAATTTTAGTGAAAACAAAGTGTTGCTAGATTTTGATAATTTACCGCCATGAGATTAGGTTTTGTATTTCTATTAAGTTTAATCAATAAAATTATTATTTTTAAAAACTTTAACAAAATTAATGCTCTAAATTATTAAATGATATCTGGGGATTAATATGTCTCTAGAGGGTTTTCTGAGACAGCCCATTTTAATACCTCCAGAGGATTTTCGAGACAGCCCATTTTATGATGATGATGATCGCTTACGATCAGGTGATCACGTATCCCACTGAGCCAACCTTTTTTGCAAATAACGAATACCTACTAAATAAATACAATTAGGTATAGAGGATAGTAAGGTACAAGTACCTCTGGTACAGGGGCACTCTGGGCAGTTTCGTCAGTAACTTCGGTTTCCGCGTTTTCTACCTCCTCTCCTTGCACTTGTTCCTCTTCTGTCATCGGTTCAGGCTCTGGAGACGCAGGCAGCTGAGAGATTAAATGAAATCTGTCAATGTACGAGGGCTGTTTGAAAAGTTCTCGGCCTGGCCAAAAAAATATTGAATCTTTGCATAAATGTTTTTATTATTTTTCTACATATTCTTCTCTTAATTAAATACACTTATTACATCTGTGTTCCAGTAAGCAGATTCCTTCAACTCCTCGAAAAACCGGTCCGTTTCTGCTATCACCTCTCCGTTTGTTGAAAATTACTGATTGGTCAAATGTTTTTTTGAATTAGAGAACAGGTAAGTCTGATGGTGCCAAATCAGGTGAATAAAGTTGATAGTTCAATACTTTTAATCGAAGTTTATGAAGCTTAGCCATGACGACAACTGATTTGTGCGGCGGTGCATTTTCCTGGTAGGAAAGGATTTTCTTTTTGGCTAATTCTGGCCGTTTTTCTTGAATATTTTCTACTAATATGACCGAAAAAATTAGCGTAGTAGGCTCCTGTAATAGTTTTCTCTTTGGAAAGGTAACCAATAAAAATAACTCCATTGTAGTCCCAAAACACTGACGCCATCACTTTTCCGGCTGACGGATGCGACATGGCTTTCTTTGAAGGCGTAGAATCACTATGTATCCACTGTTTTGATTGTTCGTTTATTTCTGGAACGTAGTGGTGAATCCAAATTAAATTTTGTCGGTGGTTTTAAATTTCCGCGAAAAATTGCTAAGTAGTATTTGACCGAAATTGCGCTAGATTCTCCATCGATGTTTCAACTCGCTTGAACTTTTGTTCAGCGGTCAACAAACGCGGCAGCCATATTGCTTAAACTTCTTTCAGACCTAATTCGTCGTTTAAAATATAGTATGCCCACTCCATTGAGATCCATATATAGTATCACTCATTTCCCGCACTTTTAATATTTGGTCATCTAAATGATCCAGTCAATAGAAACGAATTAAAGGGGTTACCTGGAAAGATTTCCGGGAGTTTTGAAAATTGGTGAATTTATAGATTTTGATGTGCTCTTTCCGAATTTCAACTTTGCCACCTCGTATCTTTGCCGCTAACGCCGCCATATTGGAAAAATAGCGCGTAAAAGCAGTTTTTTGACAATATCTCCTGTCTGACTAATTTTACGATAAAACAGTGTATTACAAAATAAAACAAGAGGCAATTGTCTACAATTTATGTCTTAGTGTTTATTTAATAAAGTCAATAGTTTTGGCGTACGAGCGCCACAAAGTACACTTCGCAAATTGTGTTGGTAAGCGCATAACTCAACAACGCCTGGACCAATTCGGCCAATTCTTTTTTTTAAATGTTTGTTGAAGTTCAGGGAAAATTTATACGGTGAGAAAGTATTAAAAATATCGAAAATATTGTTATCCTATACAAACTTTATCGAGTCGAAAAAACAGTAAGCACCGTAGGATTTCAGACATCTTGACGCGTTTTTGGTAAAATGGTCTCTACTTTAGCTCAAAAAAGACGCAAGCGCCGTAAAATTTCATACGTCTCACGCTTTTTTGCGAGAAAAATAGAAGTACCTATTTCGTTCATTATACGAGCACTGAAGTCGGTAAAGCGATAGTTTCTTACATATAGTTAATGAATTAGCCCTTAGATATTTATAACTCCATAAGATACGGCTGTCGAAACCTCTATTGAATGACAAAAGACAAGCTGAGTTTTTCGTTGAGTAGTGTTGGAGTACACTTTGTGGCGCTCGTACACCAAAACTATTGACTTTATGAAATAAACACTGAGACATAAACTGTAGGAAATTTTCTCTACTCGTAGTTTTATTTTGTACTATACAGTTTTATTGAAAATTAAGTCAGACAGGAGATATTGTCAAAAAACTGATTTTACGCGCCATTTTTCCAATATGGCGGCGTTAGCGGCATAGATACGAGGTGGCAAAGTAGAAATTCAGATAGAGCACCTCAAAATCTATAATATTACCAATTTTCAAAACTCCCGGAAATCATTCCAGGCAAAACTACCCATTGATCAGGCTAAAAACCGTTTTATGGATTTCATCGATGATTTGTGGTGTGGCGGACGTTGACGGCCTGCCGCTTCTCGGCTCATCTCCGATGATCTCTCTGCCCTGTTAAAGCAACGCTGCCGTCTTGGACACTGTAGAAAATGAAGGTCCATAACACTAGGGGGATCCTAATGTGCTATCCAAACCAAATTGTCTTTAATTTCTTTTGGTGTAATTTTTTTTTTTGGCGATATGTTTGATCACGGCTCTAATTTCAATTTTATCCATTTATCAAGAGAGATTCCGATTCGTTGACACAAAAAATTAGTATCCAACCTATCGTAACAAAAATTAGCACAATACTAATTAATAAACCAAGCTACCGAACGATAGCAAATTTATTTTCATTGTGCCCCTAAATCTAGGTTAGGCCGAGAACTTTTCAAACAGCCCTAGTTTATCAAAATCAGGGTTTCTCCTCGAAATTGGATCAAAATTACAAGAGGAACGAGAATTATCGATAGTCTCACGAAGCCAAGCAAATAGCTCGCTGTTCCTATAGGACCGTGCTATAGCATGAAGTACACGATGGCCATTGGAAGGAAAAGTTCTGAAATGGGGCGTTCTGATACGTGTTTTTATGCAGTTTCTCCATGTAGAGTCCGACTCGCACTTGGCCGGTTTTTTGGTCTACGATCAATGTGCTTTACCCCTTGGGCGAGGCGCGCCATCCGCTCCTCGTCTTTCCGCTGCTTCTCTTGGAATATCCGTTCTTCTTCTTCCTCGCGCGCCAGCCGCGCCCGCTCCGCCGCCAACCGTTCGCGCTCTTCTTTCTCTTGTTGCTGCAAGGAAGAAGATTAGTGTCTTGATCAAGGGGTGCGAGAGTTAGAGAACGAAAATGTTTTGTTAAGCTTTGTTGTAGACTGTATTTTTGTGCATGATACATAGAGTTGTTCGCCGCATGCGTCGAGAGTAAACGTGTAAAAAACATAGTACTTAGCAGACTGCATTCGGCTAACGACAGCTGCCACGGACCGGCTAGATGACCACGGCCAGCAGTCAGTCTAGTGCAAAAACGACGTTTGTATGCCGAAGTAGTTTGGAACATTAAGGTGACCACATAAGGTGAAGGACTCAATTTATAGGCCGCTTAATACCATCAAAGTACTTGTGTAGACAAGTGTAATGAGCCTAATTTGTTTGATTTTTACAGAATTTCTGAAGCCACATTCAACTCCCATCGTTAAATCAGCTCCCTATCATCGTAAACTGGATTGTTCTTCAATTAACACATTGATGCAAAATTCCAACTCAACTCAACCTTTTCTGAAATCGCCCTACTACATCTTCCTTGACAGAATCCATCTCCTCCATCATCATCCATCTTCCTTTCCTGTGCGTTTTTTCTATTATGGTCTAAGAACACTTACCAGTTTCTCCATCTTGGCGTTGTACCGGTCCCGGCGGACCTCGCGAGCCGTCTTGCTGATGGTGGCGTACCGCTCGTAGGCAGGAATGGGAGGCAGCTGCTTCTCAGGAGGCACGTCTTCCTTGGGCACCGGGATCTCTTCATATAGAGCGTGACGCATCAGCTCTGGAAGCAGAGGAACCCAGTGATAACGGCGAATTTTAATGTGGCCTTTTTTTCTGTGAACAACGGTTGACGACATGTCTGCGGTGACGAATTCCCTCGCAATGCAGGCCACGACGAACAGTGGCCACAGTCGTTTCAAACACTAGTTTTTCATAATATCTCATCGTTCATAGACGTTTTAGAGAACATTTTATACCACATTTCACTTTTATCGAATTTGAAAGACTCCAATAGAGAGATCTCTCTCCAGCCAGATGTTATGCGAAGTGGCCGAAATCCACAGAGAGATAGTCGTAAGTTGTACTTTAACGCTATCGAAGTTTCGAAGATCGGTTGCTTAAATACAACCTCCAACTTTCTCTCTGTGGACTTTTATCCCCAGGCATAACATCTGCTTGGAGAGGGATCTCTATTGGAGTCTTTCCCCATAAACTCACTGACAAAGTTCCTAGTGTCTGACTCCAGCATCTTGAAGAGTACAATCAGAGCTTCGCCATTCAGCAGCGCGTGGATGCAGGCTTCATTCGGCTCCACGTCGCTCATGTACAGCAGTTCCTTGGCATCTTCCTCAGTCAGCTGGATCTCGTCTTTCGCCCCGACAGATAGGTCTGGCCAAAACGGAGGTTTTAGAAAATCGACATCGATTAACATACACAAATACCACAATAGAAAATACGGACAATCCCGTGTGTCGGGTCTAGAATAGCACCTCTCCATTTCTTCCGTGGATGTCGTAAGAGGTGACAAGGATGGGTTTAGGTACCCCGTACATAGGCAGGTAGGTATCTCGTACATCTGTTTTCAAACCCAAAGCGATGCTAAAAGTGGCTGCGACGCGTGAAATAGTCATACATAATCATTGTTATATCTATTTCACGTTTCGTGTGCTCTGCCAACCCCATTTGTGAACATAGGCGTGAATATTATGTATGTTATGTATGTATGGAAAATACGGATAATCCGCGTCCTCTAGCTCCACTCGTTTAACCATCTGGTTACCCTGAATTTGCTGAATGTGGCACTGGATCTTTTTTTTTGAATCCATGTGCTCTGCCTAACCCTCTCGTGAATACAGGCGTGAGAATATGTATGTATGTATGTATGGCTAGCTCCACTCGACATGTCTCAGGCTAGTCCGTAGCGTAAATGAAGATCTATAAGCAGGGGAGGTCCGCTCTCCCGTTTTCGGCAAGCAAATAACGGTAGAAAGAAACAGAAATACTTTGACGCCTAAACATATTCAATCAAATAGCGTGTAGCTTGACGCAAAGGATAGTGGATCTCTGTGGATAGGAAAATATCATATAGCCTATAACCTGACTCAAAGGGTCGTGGATCTCTCTGGATAGGAAAATATCAAATAGCTTATGGCCGCTTTAAACACGGATCAGAATAAAGAAGGTTGGATAGGCAAAAGTCACACTTTTGTTTGAAAACCAGCGTCGCCACCTGTCTCCCACCAAAGAACTCCACTACATCAACAATAATAATAAATACACAATTACGCACACTAATACACGTAGAATAAAGAGCTGCAATTGGTTCGCACACTGCGTCCAAAGTGCGTACGTACGAGACAACTACTCGCACAAGATTCACTACAAACTCAAGTCCGGCGAGGCCGCGATTGAGTTGAAGAAGCGTGTTTATTTTGATTGCTTCGTTATCCATTGCGCGTCAAATGTATCTTCACCCGAAATATTTGCGTACTTCAACAGCAATGTACATTTTCTGTGTCTCTTGGCGTAATTGTTGTTTCTAGTTAGAATTTCATAATTAAAAATAGTTTTTTCGAAAAATATACTATAAAACGAAGGTTCTATGCTTATCGGTGAATATAAATTACTCCTTGCTTGGTACTTGACGCCTGAGTCATTAACCTACTCGTAACAATCGTTATAATACGGCATTTTCGAACGATTTTAGCGCAGCTCCGCACGGCGATGCAAACATCATGCCACTAAACAAGTATGATCGCGCGGTTCTTAAAGTATGACTCTCTGATCATACCTGTGGTGCGCCTGCCGTGCGCATATTGCCAATCCAACCTACTTTATCTAATCCGTGGCTTTAAACCTTGGCTTGAATCTATGTGCGAAGTAAATGTGAACTTCCTTAAGCGCATTGTGTCCAGGTGACAGACACGGTCCAAGCTCACACTGAGAGGAGCCTTTCTCTAACAATTGTTCTGATGATGATGAATGATGATCTCTATATACCACCTATGTAAAGCAATGCCCGTGTGGTGCCGGGTTAGAATAGCACCTCCCCTATTCTTCTCGAGGGTGTCGTAAGAGTCGACTCTGGGAAAGGGTTAGTGTATTGTGGGCGATGGGCTAGCCACCTGTCACTGCAATATCACGTTTAACCGTCTGGTTACCCTAACATTGCTAAACGTAGCACTGGATTTTTAAATTCATGTGCTCTGCCTACCCCTCTTGGGAATACAGGCGTGAGAATATGTAGGTATGTATGTATGTATGTATGTAAAGCAATGAATAAATATGAATATGAATATGAAGAACTAGCAAACTCCTAAGTTTTTTGCGGCGCATTCTTCTTGGCAATGATGGTCTTTTCGAAGCGCTGGTAGACTCGAAAATGACGTCTGAAAGTGCTCTCAGGGGTCTATTTGCATAAATAAAGTTTTTTTTTATATCCCCATTTAGGGTCAGCGCAGATGACAGACTTTTTGTGCGAACGAGTCTGCGGCGCACAAAAAGTCTGCGTGGATAAGCATTGTGCGCCGGACTTTGAGCGCGTCGTGAGCGTTACTGCATATAATTCCATAGGTTCTATTGTCGCAGACTAAAACGTCCGTCGCGGATAGTCTGTCGTCTGCGCAGGGCCTTACTGAGCGGGTCCCACTTCTCGTAGAGGTCGTAGTGCGCCTGGTGGCAGTGCGGCCAGAACATGATGAAGTTCAAATGTCCGGTGAAGCGCCCCAGGCGCTCGGAGACGCGCTTCTTGCGCGCAGCCAGCGTCAGGACGCGCAGCCGCTCCTCGGCCTCGCGGCTCTCCGCCTCGACCTTCAGATCCGCTTCTATTTTGGCCTGTGGGAATGAAGTGACCTTCAAGAGATCTCTCTTCAGGCCTGAAGACCGAAGTCCACAGAGAGAAAGATGGAAGTTTTTTTAATGGCTTTTAGCCTTGCTAGATTGACAAGGAGTATTTTGCCAATGTCGATGTAAGGATATAAACATAACACGTGAGAAGAATGTTCGGTTAAAGTAAATTTGATTTTTGGGTAGGATCAGACAAAGTTGGAAGTTGTATTTATCTATGTGTAACCGATCATCGAAACTTCGCTAGCGCGATGTAGAGCGCTTTGACAGTTAATGACATATGTTGAACAAGTTTTACTAATGAACCGAGCCCGGAAAATCCATAGCAAAACAAAAAATAAAACCGGCCAAGTGCGAGTCGGACTCGCGCACCGAGGGTTCCGTACAAACCTGCAAGGTTTACAAAGTTCGTTCATTACGACAATCGAGTAATAAGTTTATATTTATTAAAAAATATATATTTTGTAATGTAACTAAAAATTTAAGGTTTTCGGAATTTTTCCTTTACGTGTGCTATAAAACGTTGCTTCATGCCAAATTTCAAGATTCTAGGTCGACTGGAAGTACCCTTTAGGTTTTGATTCCCTTGCGAGTACTTGCGAGTTTCAAAATATGCAGCTTAAATTGCTGTTTCTTTTGATTCCGTTGACATAGAAGTTTGATTTTGTTACAGCTTAAAGGTATTATAGACCTGAGTATTTGGTATGAATTTCAATTTAATACCTTTACGCGTTTATGAGGAAATGGGTAGTAAGTTTAAAATTATTAAAAAAAAATATTATGTGATGTAACTAAAAATTTATGGTTTTCGTAATTTTTCCTTTATCTATGCTATAAGACATTGCTTCGTACCAAATTTCAAGATTCTAAGTTCACGGGAAGCACCCTGTAGGTTTTGATTCCCTTGCAAGTGTCGAAAATTTGCGGCATAAACGGCTGTATCTTTTGATTGCGTTGGCTTAGAAGTCTGATTTTTTCACAGCTTCAAGGGACAGTAAACTTGAGTAATTGATATAAATTTCAGCTTCATACCTCTACGCTTTCCTGAGAAAAAGGGTCTTGACAGACGGACGGACGGACAGACGGACGGACGGACGGACAGACGGACGGACGGACGGACGGACGGACAGACGGACAACAAAGTGATCCTATAAGGGTTCCGTTTTTTCCTTTTGAGGTACCCTAAAAACTGTCACAATCTAACTAGAGTATGTTTTTTTTTATCGATATCGAGTAAGTTATTGAAGCCTTACTGGACCGAAATCCTGATTATGGCCATTTACGAGAAACATCCGAAAATCTTACGCAACCTGATCACCACACCAATTACAATGAATTTTATAAATTTGCTCCCCTGACGTTGAGTAAAGTCGAACGTTCATGTACCTAGTAAGTATACATAAATAGCTTAATAGTGATAAACGAAACAATCTTCTCCTAGAGAATGTTGAAAAATAAATGATAATAACTCCTATCACTATAACAAACCCAATAAGATGTCCTGTGCTGTGTGTACTGACGTGGATTTCTAGAAATAAATTGCATCTGTACGAGTACCTGTATAATTATTTATAAAAACTTATGTGAAAGTTTGTAATTTTTTTTTCATTTGTTGAGCCGCTTTATGTCATAAGTATTACACAACTATCGACATCGATATTTTTTTTTTCATACTCTAGTTAGATTGCGACAGTCTTTTGTTTTGCTATGGATTTTCCGGCCTCTGCTAATGAAGGATAGGCGGCGCTAGGGTTGCTAGATACCCACGGACTCCTCCGGCAGCATCTCGCTGATCTCCTGCTTGGGTCGCTTGACGCCCGTCTGCCGCTCGCGCTGCATGAGACCAATCTCCTCGTCTATGATGCGGCAGAGGTCGATGCCGTTCGCCCCGAACATGGCGCGGGTTAGCTTGCCGTCCTGTGTGACATCAGTAGTCTTAGCACGGAAACATGCTCTAGTCGCGTCGCGCGCGGGATAGTCTACCTGTCACTTTCTGACGTCTCTAGTTTGACAGTGACAGGTATAGTCTATGTCGCGCGTATCTCTACTCGCGCCCTGTCGTGCTAAGGGGCCAGAGCGTCTAGTGCAGCCATTCTCAAAGTATGTTCCGTGGTACTCCTGTAGGGGTTCCGCAAGAATAAAAAACACCGCTCTTTGGTAGAACGTTTTGACGCGGCGGAAACACGGACGGAAGGATGAATAAAGATACACTTGAAAACTTGTTTTTTTTGCGGGGTTCCGTCAAGTTTTTCGCTTTCGAAAAGGGTTCCGTAGCCAAAAAAGTTTGAGAATCACAGTACGTCTAGTATGTTCATTTCGATGGTGCAGTCGTTAACGAATTCGTTTGCGAGTTATCGCAAAATTGTATGGAAAGCGTGACAGCGCCGCCAGCGGAACGTTTGCACAACTGCCGCGGTCGACACATATAACTCGCAAACGAATTCGTTAACGCGCATGATCGATTTGAACGCATTAGACGTACAGTCAAGGAAATTGATAACTGTGCCACTTTGTATCTTTTCACAAGAAATGTCACTGTGACATGCCATACTTTCTACTAATCAAAGCAATATGAAACTCACTATGAAAAGGTTCAAAGTGGCATTGATCAAAAATAAAAGTATCTAAGTACAGTATTACCAAACAAAGAATGCTCCACGATATACCTGCGTAGTAAATCAGTTTTGTGGAGCGGGAAACTTCGATCTACCAATGGTAAAAGAGAATATTTCGCGCGCTAAACACTTGCGTTGTGATTGGTTATTGATTGAAGTCTCAGACAGATGACTCATGACAGATGTCTAGCACCCCAGCGCCAATTGCGCCGAGTAGCCGACAAAGTTTGTGTGCAAAATTGTGCCCAGAGCGTTTGTAAATAAACTTCAATATAGATAAATTACTCGTTCGGCTACTCTCCGATATCGTTCTGCGCTTCTCGGCGCAGACGGTAACAACCGATACGACTTATTTTCTTGGGAATACTGTTACACTCATATTTTAATATGAGAATACTTACCACAACGAAGAGAAAGACCGGTTCACTTTTGTTTTTGAATCGTACTAGCGCATCTATGTTATCCGCTAGAGCCTTAAAAGAGAAAAGACAAAAATGGGACAAGAACTGACTTGACATTACTTACATACAGCCAAGGGATTAAATACCGGTGACACTTAAAACCATTTTGGGATGAGTTCCATTTGTCTTGTTTCATATTTAAAGGGTTCCGTCACGTATAGAGTGACTCCGAACTCTTACTTGTAACGGTAGAGGTACTAAAAAGAACAGTAGCTATACCTTGTTTGTTTAGAGGTATGTACTTAAATCAATATAAAAAATCTTGACGTGTCTTTTTCTTGAAATTCAAAGTCAAAAAATGAAAATCGTTACATTATACAATTCAATTACGAAAGTAAATGATTTTTTCATACCTAAATTGTAAAATGTAAAGATTTCAATTTATAAAGTGTACGTTTAAATAAAAAGACACGTCAAGATTGTTTACATTTTTTTAACTAGCTAAACAAACAAGGTATAACAACAAAAATAACTAAGTACAGTAAGTCTGACATTAGACCAGACTGTTGTCTTTCAGCGATACCACTCCTACCAAGTTTCTTGCGGCGCATTCATGACAATCATGGTCTTTCCAAATCGCTGGTAGATTCATCCGTATTTCAATATTTAAATGTGAAAGTGTGTTTGTTTGTTTGTTTGTCCGTCTTTCACGGCTAAACAGAGCGATGGATTGACGTGATTTTTAGGTAGAGATAGTTTAGGGCATGGAGAGTGACATAGGCTACTTTTTGTCTCTTCAAAACCCCCCATTTCCCTAAAGTGAGGGGTGGAAGTTTTCAACGTAGAAAGCTATAAATTGGTATGTATGCTGTCTCTTCTGTGATACCCCGAATTTAACGCGATCGGAGCCGCGGGCAAAAGCTAGTTCTGTATAAAACAGCTTTACGGACCTACTCGCATAAATATTTTTAATTTTACCTTAACCATAGCAATTTGATCCTGACCGATTTCGAGTTTGCCTTTCCTGATAGCGTTCTGCGTGGCCAGACAGGGTCCACAGAAATCGGAGAACACCTCCATACCTTCGGAGTGATGGGAGAGTTAATACTGCGTTAAACTTTGAACGTTACGTTTAACGCTTTAGGTGACAGGCTAGTAACCTGTCACTATTCTACCTCTTTCACCTTTGCAAACCTAAAACTATGTTAGATATGGCTGCAAAGCGTGATATGGTCATAATCATTATTTTGTCTATGTCACGTTTCGTGTGCTCTGCCTACCCCATCTGGAAACACGGGCGTGATTGTAAGCACGTAACTTTGACCTTGTAATCTATTTCTGTATTCCCAAATGGGGTAGACAGAGCCACGAAATGCTACATAGACAAACCGAGACCATTTTACGTTTCGGGGCTAGTTTTAGCTTTTTTTTTGTTCTGGTTTAGCGAGTATTATAGAGGCAGGTTACTAGCCTGTCGCCTAAAATACACGTTAACCTATACATAAAGACACTATCACCTAAAGCATATTATTACCGCTTACCATTGACCGAAGAAACTGATCCATAAATAATTTTAAACAAAAAAAACCGACTTCAAATTAGCAATATTTTGAAAATATTCTGTTTACGAAATGTAAAACCTTGACTTCATCAACAAATTACCGAAAACGCCGTACATCTCCATATAAAATTTGAAGAGTTCCCTCGATTTCTCCAAGATTCCATCATCAGATCCTGGTTTCGTGCCAATGGGACCAATGTCGTGTTATACCCTTTCGATTAAAAAAAAAAATTAAATCGGTCCATGGGTCACCGAGATATCGAGTAACATACACACAAAAAAAAATTGGTCGAATTGAGAACCTCCTCCTTTTTTTGACGTCGTTTAAAAAGTGGCTGTCGTGCCTTTCATCTACTTTTTGTAGCTGTGCCCAACTTCTCGTAGCAGCGTTTGTGACTGTGGTCGGTTCACACTTAATGTCCCAATGCCTGTGCGATTTCAACCATCAAAAAAACTCCCCGTGTGGTGCCCGGTTAGTCCCCGTGTGGTGCCTGGTTAGAATAGCACCTCCCCCTTTCTTCCCGTGGTTGTCGTAAGAGTCGACTCTGGGAAAGGGTGAGTGTATTGAGGGCGATGGGCGAGCAACCTGTCACTGCAATATTCACGTTTAACCATCTGGTTACCCTGAAATCGCTAAACGTGGCACTAGATTTTTGAATTCATAATGTGCTCTGCCTATCCCTCTTGGGAATACAGGCGTGAGGATATGTATGTATGTGAAAAACAACTTACATATCAACTGATGATGATGAGCCTGGAGGTAGGCTTCAAACTCTTCGTCATTCTCGACAGTCTCCTGAATAGAAACCTGTCCCTTGCGCGCCATTTCCTTAACCCTTCAGTTCTAATATTCCACTTGAAACGCAGTAACTTTTAAATACAGTTTATTTTATCTCCTTTGTTGACATATCCGGAGCTTTAGCTATAATGTCAATTGCGAAGTGAATTTTTGATGTCAATTTCTTATCCTTTTTGACGTAGAGCTTGACCCTGTCAAAATTATCTTTCTTCTTTGGTCATAGAAACTCTACAGTGCGATCATTAGAACCAGTGTGCTCTGACTATCCAGGTCTTTCCTCTGTGTAAGACTGTGCTGGCAGCAGAGGGAGCGTTCAAGTATTACACGTGTAATACTTGAACGCTCCCTCTGCTGCCAGCACAGTCTTACGTGTAACCCAATTTTTTTAGTTATATGAGAAATTGAATAAGTCATTTAAAATAATTGTTAAAGTTAAGAATTTAGTATGTTGTAAATAATCCTATAGAT